>CM062818.1:988948997-989103997 GCA_031772625.1 Pinus tabuliformis | reverse complement strand
TTCTTGCCTTTCCCTTTCTCTTCAATAATTTTAATCGTAAACTTATTTTGCAAAGTGTTTTCAATATCTCCTTCCACTTTAAATATAAACAAAATATATATCTAAAAACTTCCCAAGGTCATACTCATCTCACAGTTCGATAAATAAGTCTTGAGACTATCCCTAACTTAACAATCTCAATCTAACTAGAGAATTCTCATTTTAATATATATATATATATATATCGACACAATTTCTAGATATATATGTGAAATATTAACATGATTTCTAGTTGATAGATATATATTAAATATTAAAAAGAAAGTAGAGAAAGAAAGAGATGTTTGTAGATTTCCCTTCCAAATGAAAGGTATTGGAGTTGTTTCGTCTTGATTTTTAGAAATAAGTGGGTGTTACTACTCATTTCCTTGGCAAATTGTTTTCTATGCATTTGCAAACTCTATATCCAAACTGATTTAATTCAAGAAAGAGACTACAGGCTAGAAACAATAACCTGCAATAAAAGATATATATATATATATATATATATGGTATTAGCATGGAAACTAATGACTTTTCTCTTTATTATTATATGAATCCCGTTCTAAGTAAACAAAGTAAACAATACACTGTAACACAGTTCCAGGATCATCTTCTATGTTTTTCTTTGGAATTTATACATGTGATTTATAGTTTCATCAAGCAATTATAAATTATGATGTTAGAAATTTATTGATTTTAGGAACTGGGACTGTATAAAATCATTGTTTAAATGCATAATGGAAAAATTATTTACACCGAAGGTGCATGCAAACTTGTTATCATTGACATTCCTCCCTTTAGTTACTCTGCATAAGTTGATGGGAAACACTTGCAATGACGAATATAATGATGTTTTTTTCTCTTTCAAAATGAATTCAGACCACAAATACCGAGAGGACCACACCATTAGTGCCATACAGTGCCACCCTAAATGCATAAGATAGGCTATGTATGTATGAGATTACAAACATTAACATAATATTTTAAAATACAGTCCGCCAAAAGTTATATGAAAGGTAAGTGAATAAGTTATATACCATGGTAAAGCATAGGTATTTTCATCAAGCATTCTTGCTTGAATTAACTATTTGCAAACATATAAACCAAGTGAATTCATAAGTCAATTATGCAAAGAACTTTGAAGTTTAAGAGAAATATGGGTGACAAATTTAAATCTAATACTTAGTACAACATATAAAAGGGATAGGGGTTTAAATCTAATACTTAGTACAACATATAAAAGGGATAGGGTTTTAACCCTTAGCTTCATGTTATGACCATATATTTTATAATAAATATATGTTATTTAACAAACCAATGTTGAAACATACCTTGGAATATGTTGGTATTATAAGTCCTTATAATAATTAAGTTATTTTAGAAGATTGCATGGGTGGTAGATTTAAACTTAATACTTAATACAACATATAAAATGGATATGGGTTTAACCCTTAGCGTCATGCAAGGACCATAGATTTTATAATAAATATATGTTATTTAACAAACCAATGTTGAAACAACGCTTGGAATATGTTGGTAGTATAAGTCCTTATGAAAATTATGTTATTTTGGAAGATTGTATTCTTATTATAAAGGATGATTCCCAGACTTCCTGGTCTTATAATGAATTTATGGACATATATGAGAAGCTGTTTTGGCATCATATAACATCCTAGTGCATATGGTAATATTATGCATTTCGAGTTGCTTAAGAAAGAGATATTTGTAGACTTCCCTTCTAAATGAGAGGTATAAGTTGTCGCTTTTTATTTTTGCGATTATGAGGAAGAACTGCACTAGCAACCATACATGAGGATCATCATAAGAATATGCATCACTATATAATTCTTCACAATGGGTTTATGAAGATCTCCAATTGTAATAATCACAGTTTTCAGAGAAGGAGCATTGGTTTTTCACAAGCAGATTTGGGCTCATATTAATAAACAACAATTGCTTAAGAAAGAGATATTTGTAGATTTCCCTTCCAAATGAAAGGTATTGGAATTGTTTCATATTGGTTTTTAGAAATAAGAGGGTGTTACTACTCATTTCCTTGGCAGATTGATTTCTATGCATTTGCAAGCTCTATATCCAAACTAAATTAATTCAAGAAAGAGACTACGAGCCAGAAACAGTGACACACACACACACACACACACACACACACACACACATATATATATATATCATGTTTTAGTTGTTAATTGTTAATCCTACCAATACTTGTTAGCTAAAATTGATTAACGTGCCACTTAAAATTTTAAAACCTACTATGGATTTACACAACACCAAAATCTTATTTTGGTAAGGCATTAAAATTATCTTTTAATTATGTCAATAACCCATTTCAAGTTATTAAAATGTGTGCGATTTTCTATAACCAAGGATATATAATTGTGATGAAAAAAGTGTTTTTATTAATTAATGAAGTAAAATAATTTTATATAAGAAAAATACATATGGCTATTTTGATCAAGTTATAATATTTTTATTTTAAGAAAACACATGTAAACATTTTTAATAAAGTGTTTAACCCAACATATTATCAAGTGACCTGTCAAATTTAGATCTTCACAAACCTAGTTACTACCAGTACATTTTTAAAACAAGCTTTTTAAAAGTTTGAATGACATTTAAAATATTTAAAACTTTATACGCTCACCCTTCCACTTCATCTCCTTAGAATGATCATAGATTTAAATATGATAAAGCCTAAAGGATAATCAATACATATAATAAAACATTTCATATATTTTCATAATGACCAACAACCATGAGTATCAAGGGAATTGTATAGGTGATGTATTAAGATGTTGTATACAAACGTATATAAACAATGAAATATTTTTGTGTATTACTATACCTATGATGATGTGAAAGTTGCATAAAATTATTGTTTGTACAAAAATGTGGATCTCTGCACAACAGGCAACCACACACAACATTCTTTAGAGGAATCAAGTGAAGCAAAATAACCCACTAATTAATCAAGAGCATATTGGAAGTGGGTTGTAAATGGGGAGGATGGGTTGAGGCAAAATCTTACATTGCTTTCTAGGATGATCACTCGACAAGGGTCCTGTTAGGCCCCTATACTACTAGTGTAACCCCTTATTATTATTAGTACAACCCACTTATTATATTGATGTACCCATGTAGTGCCCATATTGTTATTATTGTGCCCCATAGAAGCCCACTATTGTAATTATTGTTCCCTTACATTATTATTTTTATGTCGGCTCTGATCATGTTATAACCCCTTAGACTCCTATATATAGAAAGGAGGTCTTTTCATTTGTATCATCCAAGAATTGTTCATTTATGTAATGTGAAGGAGGTTTCCCCCTCGAAGAAGCTGAATTCTAAGGCGTTGATCTATTTTTTCTATCTTTTCTTGAGCTGGTTTCATAACATTTGGTATCAGAGCTTTGGATTCTAGGGTTTCGCTGCTCTAAACAGGTCATCGTGGCATTTTCGCTATAACTCTTTTTTTGCGATGTTTCAGAAGTTTCAAAAAAAACCCATTTGAGAAGAAATCGCGGTAACCCTAGGGACCGAATTTCAGAGCTTGTTGCGCTATACTGGCAGAGATATGATCTGAGGAAGTTGGTATTTTTGCAGACTCCTGAATTACATTCCAAACAGGTGACCTGGGGAAAATCTTCATAACTTTCTCTCTGGGGATCGGATTGAAATTTCGTAAGAAGGTATAGAAAGAGGATAGACTGTAGTTTCATATATGAATTTTTCAGATCCAAAGGTCTAAATAGTGACTCTTGGCACATCGTACAAGTTCACTCTATTTAACTAGTCTATAATCAAGTCACTGTGGGAGATTTCACATAACTCTTCCTTGGAGAACCCAATTTGGGTTAGACTTGTGGCATTGGAAATAGGACACAGAGGGCTACTACAGGTCACAATTTCAGAACTTAAAGATCCGAAAGTACATAGTTACAGTCGTTTGAAGATCAAGCTCCTAAAATCAAGAAAAAGCGAGATGAGGAAGTTTGATGGCAAGGATCCGGTAAATTGGATACTTCAGATGGAGCAATATTTTGATCTACATGGTGTACCACTATTACAAAAGGTATGTATTGCATCTTCATATTTATAACCAGATCAATTTTTATGGTATGAAGGGCTCTGTTCTCGTAAACAACTTGTTACGTGGTCAATTTTCACGGAGGAAATGATAGCACATTATAGGATACAAAGAGAAACACCTTCTTTAGAGCAACACCACAACAATTGGAAAGAGTAAAAGGGCTTTCTGACATATTGGAAAGAAAAATTATGGAAACCAGGAAGCATACCCCTCACAACTATAAAGATGGAATTGTTGTTTCTCCTAGCCTTCCACAACCTACAAGGGTTACACCACAACAATTGGAAGAAAAAAGAGAAAAATGGCTTTTTTACAATTGTGATAGCAAATGCACTAAAGGTCATAAGTGTGTTGAGAAGAAATTATTTTACATAGAATATGCAGAGGAGGAAGAAGCAAGAAACATCAAAAGAAGAAGATATATGCCAGGACCCCACCCCAGAGAAAGAAGTAATGAATCAGACAATATCTTGTAAAGCATTGGCAAGAATTACCACTCCTCAAACTCTCAAGATAGAAGGACATATCAAGAAGAAAAAGGTGCAAGAAGTGAAAGATCACATCGAGAAAGAAGAAATGAATCCAACCATATATTGTAATTCATTGGTCGAAATTACCACTCCTCAAACTATCAAGATAGAAGGACATATCAAGAAGAAAAATGTTCAAGAAGTGAAAGATCACATCGAGCATCAAGAAATGAATCTGGCCATATCTTGTAAAGGATTGGAAGAAATTACCACTCCTCAAACTCTAGAGATAGAAGGACATATCAAGAAGAAAAAGGTTCAAGCAGTGAAAGATCACATCGAGCATCAACAACAAGTTCTCCAACTTTTAAAGGATAACGCCACTTCGGTGCAAAATCAAACAAAACAACAGGTAGATCAACATTGTAGTGAAAAATGTTTTGATGTAGGTGATTGGGTATTTTTACTGCTACATCTCAAGCAAGATATTTATGAGAAGGAAATGTTGGCAATACTACATGCACTTAAAAAATGGTGACTTTACCGAATGGGAAGACTCTTCAAGGATGAGGATGTGGAAGCATTGTTTTGTGCTATTTCTATTATCCAACCAGATTGGATAAACGAAGCAAGGGATGAATGGAAGAAGGATGAAGAAGTATGGCCACTAATTCAAAAGTTTCAAAAGATCCCAATTCAAACAATATTTCCAAAATTGAAGAGAAAGGAAAAATCATATTGGAACCTAGAGCAGTCACAGAAACAAGAACCCGATAGCTACGAAATCAATCAATTTCAGAGAACTTACCCGCTGAAGATTCTGCATGGGAGGACAAGAATTTTATACAGAAGCATCAAGAACTACTCAAGCATTGAGGACAACGCTTTTTGAAGGAAAGGGGCATGTTAGGCCCCTATACTACTAGTGTAACCCCTTATTGTTATTATTACAACCCACTTATTATATTGATGTACCCATGTAGTGCCCATATTGTTACTATTGTGCCCCATAGAAGCCCACTATTGTAATTATTGTGCCCTTACATTATTATTTTTATGTCGGCTCTGATTATGTTATAACCCCTTAGACTCCTATATATAGAAAGGAGGTATTTTCATTCGTATCATCCAAGAATTGTTCATTTATGTAATGTAGAGGAGGTTGCCCCCTCGAAGAGGCTGAAATTTAAGACGTTGATCTATCTTTTCTATCTTTTCTTGAGCTAGTTTCATAACAGGTCATGTCTCCAAAGGTTGACTAAGAAAAAAGTCCTTTTCACTTATATTTCTATCTGAAGATGTAGGTGGAGGCACAATTCATGATGCTCATTAGTTTAGTAAGGAATAGATCATCGAGTTGGGTTCAATCATAATGGGGAACCATCTGGGTATTCTATAGTTGTACCCCCAAGATTCATGAAGTAAGTGGTATAGGGCTAACAAGTATAGGTATTCTAGTTGGTAGGGGTAGTTGGTAGCAGGGGTAGCCTCTATTCCTCCTACTATTGGAGAGGAAGCGGAGAGGACACTTTACTATATAAGTGGATCGATTGATTAAAGTAACTAGGAAATAATTATTTATTTGTTATTGATGTGCATTTCTTTCCTAGTTTTCAACTAAAATCGATTAACTAAAATTGATTAACCTGCCACTTACATTCAGTCATATGAATCTAATTCCCATAAAAGAGAAAAGACACATTGCAGCCATAAACAGTTCTAAACATACCTAGTTTTTAGTTGTTGTGCGGTCCGAGCGAGGAGGATGACAAAACTCCTCTAGCGACAATGAGGTGCAACCAATCGTGAAAAAAATTTGCAAGAAATCCTTTGGCACCGACCAATCTTGTAAAAAAAACAAACAAAAAATTAGAATATGCTCTAAAAAAAACCCAAAAAATAAATCTGCAAACAAAAACAACGAATAAGACAAGGACATATGTGGTTACGATTAGTCAATAATGCACATAAAATTCCTCTTACACACCCAGGCCACCCGAATTCATAGTTGCAAACCAGTGAACTAATAGCACAAAAATTATGCAATGGCTTCAAGGTCGTCATATATATAGACTTTTTTTCGTCTGAAAAAGTAGTTCAACCGAATTCTTTTTTCGGCCAAAGAAATAGTTTGCCCAAATAAATAGTTTAGCTGAATTGTTTTCTCGAACGAAAAACATTATTTCCGATTTTTTCACCTCTGGTAAAAAATCCATTAAATGGTTAGCATTAATCTAAATGGCCAATTCTTCAGATGAACTTTAGTAAAATAGTTGGGACAAATAAATGTAACTAACTGGGCCAATGTTTTTTTGTTCGGTCGAGAAATTGGGATTATGAATTTTTCATGGGCGTTTCTCATAAAATTGTAACCCAACTTCACATGTTTACCCAATACATTTTCCGCTTAAAGTCGTCATATTCTTGAAAAAAAATTGAAAACTATATTGAAATTCAAATTGTGATTATATGGTTCTCAAAATTAATTTTAGGTATGTACACAGAAAATTATTGTTGATTTTACCCAAATGCTGGTATAAAATCTCATAATATCAAATGGCCAATTCTTCAAATTCCATCTCATTCAATATTGCTCAAAGTCCTTCGTGAAGTTCTCCCTTTCCATCTCCAATAAGTTCAGATTTTATTTATATTTCAATTATCTAATTGTTATCCTTATTTAGAATTGAGTTCAAATGCATAGAATATTCCACCATTTCAAAAACATCAAAAGCTCTTATCAGGAGCAGCATACCGCAAGAAGTTGGAAGATGAAAATGGACAACCAACTCACCCTGCCAATTCGAACATGGCATCCTCCAGCTGCAACCCTAGGTCAACGATGGTAATAATTGTTTGGTATAATGTAATTTCTACAAACCAATTGCATTATTCTTACTAATATCATTGATGTACTAATGTTCAATATTTTTTTAAATTAGGATTCTAGTGATGATGAGCAGCCCACTTGCCATCTTCCGAAGCACCCCACTACAATTTCAAATTGAGATAAGGCTACATTAAGAGAAAAACTCAGAGAGGAAGCATACAAATAATGGTTGAATCAATCACCTATTCAATTCCCACTACGTCCAGTTCACCAATTAGGAATGACTACAACAACAGTATTTCTTCATAACAAGTTGGAAATGGAGACAATTAAATAGAGGTCAGTATGGGTAATTAATTACGAGATATGACTGGCATGAAGGCAATGTTGTTAGATGCAATATAGAACAATGAGCTCAAGGATGATGCTCATATCACTGATACCTTATTCAAAATCCTAAAATATGCTTCTACCAACCCTCATTTTGGACCTAGTGGCCAATCGAAGTCTACCTAGCTGGGGAAAATGATGTTACTATACAACTTGAAAGCAAAGTTTGGCATGCTGAAAGCATGTTTCTCGACAATATTGAGGTAATTGACCCTAATCAAGTCCCTTATATTTTGATAAATATTATCACACAATCAACATTAAAAATGGTCAATTTTATGAACGTTAAATATTGACATTATACATTTATATTTCCCACCAACTATAGGTTATTCAAAGATATGGTTCTTCCAAGTGATAATGTCTTTCCCGATAGCTACAACAAGGCAAAAGAGTTGTTGAAAATCTTGGGTGTTGAGTACATATCATATCATGCATGTTTGAATGATTATATTCTATATAGAGGAGAATATGTAGACAAAGAGATATGTCCAAGATGTGGGCATGACAGGTGCCATAAATTTTAAAAAAGGGTAAATCACATGGTCCTCCTCGTAAGATATTGAAGCACATGCCTATAATCCCGAGGATCCAAAGGCTCTTTCATTGTAAAGAATTATCTATGTTGTAGGGATCACATGCCTCACATATAAATGAGTTAGGAGTTATGCAAATCCAAATAGATTCAATAGCCATGAAGCATATAGAAGATACATGGCATGGAAAATTCAAGGATGAAGTACGAAGTCTACGACTCAACATAGCTATATGGATGGTTTGAACCCATATTCCCACCAAAACACAAACTATTTTGTTTGGCTTGTATTAGTGATAAATAACAATATCCCCCCATGGTTTTCCGTGAAGAATGAACATCTTATGCTGGCTCTCATAGTCCCTGGTAGAAGACAAGTGAAGAATATGGATGTCTACCTACCACCATTGGTAGATGAATTAAAGCAATTATAATAAGGGATACATGTATATGGTGTATCAAGACCCATCACAACAGAGAGGAGTTTTATGTTGTATACCGTATGTGCTTACACCATACATGATTATCTGGCCTTAGGAGGTTTCTCTGGTAAATTACATGTTTATTGATTTGGTTATATATGTAACAATATTGTTTCACATATCAATTTAATTCGCTACAATTGTTCTGATCTTCATGATGGCTGGCGCGCCCTGTACTATACAATAATTTCGCAGGTATTGTAGCAAAAGGGTATCATGGATGTAAATGTTGTGGGCCTTCTCTAAAGGTTAGGTGGTCTAACCACCTACAAAATCTAGTGTATGACTTCTCCAGGGTATTCCTCCCAGAATAACACCCTTACAGAAGAGCAACATTCTCTTTCAATGGTAAACTAGAGAGAACCCAAAGGCTTGCAATAATGACACACTTTAATGGATTAGAGCATATGCGAGAGAGAAGGATGAGATTATAGAAATGTTTGATTCAAATGGGGAGCCTATGTTTGATGATCGAGAATTATTCAACACCTATGTTGAGAAATTTCCCATTGGGATGAAAAGGAAATTTGTCTTTTATGAGCTCCCATATTAGGAGCATCTTAAGGTTGCCCACTTACTAGATCCTAACGTATATTTAAAAATGTTTCATCTTCTTTATGGAGGTACATATCACATTGGCTATTAGGAGAGATCTTATTTCTCCAAAAACTAAAAAGAAACATTGCTAAAGACAAGAAAGTAGAGGAGAGGCTGGTCCCTCTTGCTCTCTCAAAAAAGGTGATTTCTCATGGATTTTAAAGGAAAACAATATTTATTTGGAAAAGGAAGTTATAATGGGTGTGATGGTGTCTTCCTTGTATGGGTCTTCACTACAATGTTGCTTCATTGTGGAAGGCCATTTGTTGGGGTTGAAATCGCATGACCATTTGAAACTTCTAAGAGTATGTGTTTCAAAAACATGATTTTATTATTTGTTATTATTTTTGTGAAATGGTATACATTATAATTAATTTTTGTATGTGTTTTCTTTGCAGTTTCATTGTCCTCTGCTCATGCGTGGGTGTATGAACCATGACTTCCCCCAAGACCTACGACGTGCCATATCTAAATTATTTTATTTTGTACATTGGATCACATCAAAAGGAGATTCATATGGCTAGCATTCCACAGTGGCATCAAGAGATAGTTGAGATTGTTTGTATGTTTGAGAAGGAACTACCAACGAGTTTCATGGACTTGCAGGTTCATCTTTAAATTCACTTAGTAGATGAGGTTGAATTAGTTGGGGTGGTTTTTTGTTGTTGGATGTTCTTCTTAGAGAGGAACATGAAGAAATTGAAAGGTTTTGTTCACCAAAAGGAGAAACCCGAGGGGTCTATGGAAGTGGGGTACATATCGTATGACTCTTTCTATTATGCCAGTGAGTACATCAAGCAGATTGACAATAAACCAGGTGCGGTGATTTGGGACCACGAAAAGGTTGAAGAAAAAAGAGAAGGTGAGATTCTCCAAATGAATGAAAAGAGGGTGCATGCTAAAGAGTAAGTGACTTATCATTTGTCAAATTTCTACACATTAACTATTCACACTAAACTTCGTAATGCATATTTTAATCTCATATGTACTATATATGTTGGTTTTATTTCGTTAGTGAATTTAGAAATTGAAGCCATCAACAAATTCATTCTTTAAAATCTGGAAGCGACACAACCATGGGTTGCATTGTATGAACATAAGAGGAGGAAATGGGACAATGACAAGAAATAATTCAAACGATTGAATGGTAGAAGTGTTCCCTATCTTGATCATTTAAAAGAAAATATGCCAATGATATGCCCCAATAGTTGGGTTGCTGATCAAGTCAGGGAACCTTATGTTTTCCACAAACACTACAACCAAGTGTTCTTTTACTCATATGTGTTGGATAGGGATTAGTGGTTCATATTAAGACATGACCCTAGATCAAAACATATTTTTAGGAACAACAATGTTATCATGCCAAGCAAGGAATATAATCAGGGTGATGACAACAGAGACTGATATGTGCTTGTGTTAACAAATCATTTATACTATTGTTGTATTTTTTGTTTTCTTTATTTCACTAATTATATTGATTTGTATTCTATTGTTATCATTTTATATAATTTAGAAGATTCACAAACACTTTTACATGTTTTTTTCTAGTGAAATTTTTTTTACATTTAAAACTAAGTATTTCCAATTGTGTAATTGATAATTTAAAAAATTAAAATTTTAACATATTTGTTTAATTCTAATTTACAGTAGACTTCTTCTATAGGCTTTGGATAGACATCAGGATGGATCAAAATATTGTAATTCTAAGCATGAGTTATCAATTTTGTACTCTTTTGTCATACTTTTGTGACCCCAAACATATATTTCTAATATAAAACATTTTTTACTCTAGATAATATAAAAGTCCATTTTGAATCCTAAAGGTGAGCAATCCATAAGAATGCTTACCCGTAACTATATTTTTTTAAGACATCAATCTAAATATACTCATTATCTCCTTTCTTAAATGACATTGTGAGTATCAATCTAAAATAACTCACAAAGTGATAGAAAATGGAGAAGGAAAATCATATTTTTGTTATATATGTGTACTGATAAAACCTACTACAACCATCTTCAAAGTTTTTCAATATAGTAAAATAACCTCCCTTACTTTAACTATGCAACATATCTCCATAAATATAAAATTTTAAAACATGGTGTACAATATCTATAATAATAAGGATTCAAGGTGACAATCCTTCTCAAATAGGAAAATGAGAAAATCAGGAATTTGGAAACAACATTAAAGATTTATTCTAGAAAGGTTCACAAGAGCACTGCATGATTTCGATAAAATAAGTTGATTCTTCTCTACTTGACTTAAAATGGTTGAGATGAAGGAATTAAAGAGAATGAATGTATAATTAGATGTTAGATACTTATTGGTTTATTATTTATTTCACATGCTTTTTCTTTAAATTTATATGAAAATCAATATAAATCATGTAGTTAAATTTATAAGGACTTTAATAATGAAAAATTGTGTATTAATATATAAGATTAAATTCTTGACATGAGAGCTAAACTCATGTTTACCATATTTAAATTCCAATTCTTGCAACATTATGTAAACAAAAAGGAGGTCTTAAGTGCATGTGTAAAATGTTGATTGCATCTTTTTATGGACCATAAGAGAAACAAATGGGCCTACATGGAAGCATGCAAGATTTTAATTTCTTTTTCTTGGATAATGTCAGAATTTTGACTTTTTGTTTTCAATTGTAATTCTAAATATTATTTGAATTAATAAATATTTTATGGCTAAAAATTAAATGATAAATAGTGTGATGGTGATTAAGAGGCATTCATTTGACTTTCTAATAGACTTGGTGATGCATTTTCCTTTCCTATTTGGATTATGTAAAATAAATATCTATTTTTATGTATCTATAAGTAAATTATTTAAAGTAGACATTCTTTATCCTTGTAAACATGATGTATTAGCTAGGAGAAATGTGTAAACATGAATTTTAGTGACTATCTCGTGATAAGTATGTGAAAAAAATAATATTTCTTGAATTATTTATTAATAAATAATCAAATATATTATTTGTCAAAAAATTAAATATAATATAGTATGATTTTTGTATTACTTAACTCATATTTATTATTAAAAAAAATATTTAAATTTAAACCACTAGTAAATAAAGAACCAAAATAACACCAAAATGTTATATCTTTATTACTAGAAAAAGGTTCACTTGCATCTTTAAGGGAAAACTTCCAATAGAGGAAATCCCCAACTACAAGTAACTTCACAAGCCTTATTTTACATTTCTTCGTCACCTTTAGAGAGAATTTTATAATTTAAATTGGTAAGAGTTGCTATAAACATCAAATTTAAATTGTTTGAAACTCTCATAACTTTAGTGATAAATTAAATTTTATTAAAACATAATTTTTTAAGTTGTATTAAATCTAAATTAATTATAAAAAAAAATTAATTATAAGTTTTTTAAATTTAACAATAGATTAAGCTTTGTAAACCAGTATAGATCCATCTTAACAATGGATCTACCAAGAGTATTGAGGTATCAAATCTCATTATATGTAAATCTCTTTTTAGAATGCAAAACTTGAAAAAAGATGTACATGTCAAAAGATTTAATCTCTTTTAGTGCTTCAAATCTGTGATTAAGATGGATCTATAGATTTTTCATTGTTTAAATTGTAGTTTTTGAATAATTATTATTATTATTATTATTATTATTATTATTATTATTATTATTTTCTATTAAAAATTGAATAAGTTACACATTTTCATCTTATTAAGAAACGACTAAATTATTTTACCTTTAATTACTTTTTCTTTGTGAGTATTGAAATATTTTACTAATTAGGTTAGAATGAATATGTATGAACTATCTAAGAAATAAAAAAATATTTATGGTAATTTTGCAATTATAGTTTCAACCATACTAAACTTTGTAATTTATAAAAATATCTTTGCATTTTTTAAAAGTAAGTTGTTTTGCATGTACATATATATATAATTTTGATATAAGTTTAACAATACATAATCTATAATAAATATAATTTCATAAAAATAAACATCATGATAACCATCTAACATACATAAACATCATCTAAAATACACATTTAAATTCGCTAACATCATCTAATTATATACATCTCTAGCACATATAAATGTCATTAGCTAGCACACAAATCTAATAATCTAACCAAGCATCAACATTATGATCACATCTAACAAAACACAAACATTGTAATCTAACATCATCACCTCACACATCCTCAAATATACATCTCATGGCAAATAACTTCTATCACATACACATCTAATTGCAAGCACATTAAATGAACATATCTAACATGACCTAACAATATAAACATCAACACCAACATATAAATTAAGTACATCAATATGAATAGAAAAAATGCACCATATATATATATATATATATATATATATATATATATATACACACACACAAACAAACAAGTCAACTAACTGCTATAAAATATTTGATACAACAGTAGTAGTAACAAACTAGTATGTAGAAAAAGATGATGGATAGTCAACTGCCTCAACAGTTGAACTATGAGGTGGAGGAGAAGGTTGTTGGTTTACTATCTGAAGAGAAACATGCAGTATTGGTCGATCATGAGGAAAAGGAGGAGGAGGTGGAGTAATACTAGAAGAATCACCAGTGCCCTAATCATCATCCGATGGGGTAGTACTGGGTGAAGATTCATGTGTATCTATTGCATGCCCATCCCTCCTCGCTGCTAGTATCCTGGTATCTCCAATGATATGACGCATAAGATTCATCATATTACATATAGATAGTCCCTCAAGAGCTCTAATAGCCTAATATCTCCCCCGATGTATCAAGTCGTCGCAGGATGAACTCCCTCCTCAACCAAAAGTCTAGAGAATAAGTCACAGTACTCCATCTTGAATCTGACATCAGGCCTACGTGGTTGCATCCCTATGCCCATCTACATCTGAGGATGTGCCTCACCCGCCGCGACCTTGACTATCTCCGCATCTGCACCTAGTGGGGGAGGAGGCATGTCCCCAACAAATTCTCCAATATCTACAAAATATATAGTACAAAAGATTAATTAGACAATTACATTAAACAATTTAATAAAACAAGTTAAATAATGTGTTAGAATAAATTTTATTCTAATTAATTAAGACAATTAAATGAAACTAGATTAATTTAAAAAAAAAAAACACTAATATTACCTCTATCATCTACAGACTCATTCAGTGTGAATAGGATGTTGGGACACTGTCACCAATCTATCCCCGCATAAGGACATGACACCAAGAAAAACATGTGGGCATCCTCACTGGCTAGTAGCCCCGGTGTCTTAACAAAAATCTTGGTCAGATACTCCGCTTAGCCCCTCTTGGGCATCATCTCGCTCCACATGTGCATCCACAACTCAACCATTGGCCTAAGAGGGTGACGGTCAAAAGTAGGTATTGTCTATGGAAACCTCTCAAAAAGTAAACAAAAAAACAAAAGGGTAGTTCGCCCTCTCATGTATCATAGCACGACATCTATCTAAATCCATGTAAAATTGTCGTAAAAAAATGGTTGACCGTCTGATATATCATGGCCTCTGCACCAAAGAATCAACATAAAAAAAAGAGGGTAACTAATGCACTTCCCATCACTAGTATAGTGTGCAATGGTAATCACTAATAGTGAGAGGCACCCCACCACCTTTGCACCAAAATAAGTGATTCATAGCTTTCCACCAGACACCTAAAAATTTATTTGTTGCACTACATGATCCCCAACATATATCTAAGAGTAGACAAGTTGACTCTATGTTGCAACACCATGTGGTACATCAGGGAACTGAGGGAAATCCTCCCCTCTCCTGGATAATCCAATGATAAAATAAATTTCTTCCTCAACGAGTTGATACCATTGATCAAAACCAACACAAAAAGCTTTTTGATGGAAATCCCAATGCCAGATTAGCTGTGCCAACAACCCAGAGTGCCCCTTCAAGGACGTAGCCTCCTCATAGTATTAAGGAGGCCTACATTCCTCAAGAGGCCTTGGGTAGCTATGGTAATAGGGTGAGGGTAAAAATATCTCTCCCTCTCTCGTGCCTCCTACAGTCGAACCATATTGTATTAGTCAAACCTTTGCTCATGTTGATGTTTCTCCTCCCTCTTTTGATGTCTCTGCATGATTGACATATAAAATACACCATCCTCATACATAAAACATAACTTATTTTATTAAATGAAAAATGTATTTATAAATATGGGCATATAAAATTAAATTAAAAAAAAAAAAAAAAAAAAAAATCATCCTTAGTACACGAAAAAAATAGGAATGCACCAGATATGGTGCGCCACAAAAATAGTAAAGCACTGACAACAATGTGTACATCGGCTTGACACACTACTTTCAGTTCATATACATACAAATACATTGATTATCTTTATTTTTCAATGCAGTGCGTTGACATAACATTTCACACCAATGCGTATCCATAACATTTTTGCACCGAAATGGAACATTCAGGTTAACGAGACCGAGCTGTAATTTTTTATTATTATGCATGCAACGCGTTTGGTAAAATAAACACACCGGGAACTAACTTTGACCAGATGCACTACCATAAAAGTTATAACTTTTCTTGGTGCATTTAAATTTACCAAATGCACCAAAAAAAACTACGACGCATTAACAGAAAGCACTGATATGTGGTGCACCTTGTAAATTTATAGGGTGCACCATAATCAGTTCAAGCCGAACCTGTTGAATGCACTGTGCAAGTTTTTTTGTTTTTAACAATGGATTTTTTTACCTATATTTCAATCCTACTCTACTAAAAAATTAAATTAGAGAGGAACATAGACATTACCTAGACATTTGCTCATCGCGGAGGCATGATTGCCACATAAATGGAAAAAACAAATTTGACCAGTGTTTGAGAAAATTCTAAAGCCATGCAGTGAGCAACGAACGTGAGGATGGAAATCAAGGGAAGTAGCGATGGTAGAGCACTTCACAAAGACAAAAGTAGCACCAATGATTGAGAGGTCTACAACACTACAAATGGTAAAAATGATTTACGACCAATAGTTTATATATATATATATATATATATATATATATATATAACCCTATTTTGGTGTGCTCGAGTAACAACACCAGTGCCTACTATTTCCTAAGCGCACTACTATTTTTTAAATTAAAAACCCTATAGCGGTGCACCTTGTTATTTACACATTAGGGTGTTTCAATACACGAATAACACTGGCGCTTTGTGGGAGTATAACACCAATGGTGAAAATGAATTTTATGGCCGAAATTTTTTAAATTTAACCTTTTTCTAGTGTTATCAAGTAGTAAATGCACTGGCACGCGTTATATAGATAACACACCATTGTTTTTTTGTACAAAAAACAACCCTGCAAAAGTGCACAAATTTTTGTTAAGAATCGGGGCTTTTAGTTCAAGTAATAGCACCAATGCATATAATATTGAATAAGTGCATCGTTATTTTTAAGTTAAAACCCCCACAACGGTGCACCTACTTTCTATGCAGCGGGGCATTCGTATACGGGTTTAACATTGATATGTCATGAGCGTATAGCATCGGACTAGACAAAATGAATTTTACAATTGACATTTTTTAAAATTTAACCATTTTTTGGTGTTATCGAGAAGTATACGCACCGATGTACATTATGTACTTAGCACACTGTTATGTTTTTATTTTTATAAAAGAATAACTCTATCATGGTGCACCATATGTTATTAAGCATTGATGCATATAATTTTATAATGCACCAGTGCATTAGTGCATTATAGATGCACCGTTAAAAACATCCACTAAAACATATGCCTGCCCAACTTCGCTAGTGACCTCCACTACAAACGGATTTTTGGGCTATTTTTATAGGGGCTTCCGCAAAAACCTCCACTAAAAAGACTTTTCCTTATAGTTTTTGTTGATTCAATACACTCAACAATACATCAAACCACTCTAACAACTCAAAACTAATTGGAATGCACACATCAACAATATTCCCATTGTTTTCATCAATAAAGATAACTTCACAATAGATTTCTAAGATGAAATAACCACATACAATGAAACTTTGTTCCAAACCCTTATAGTATCAATTGCTTTCCACACTTGCCCACACAAGCCAATAACTTTGCTCAAATACTTTTGACAAACCCTAACATCAATAATATATGTTTTAATATAGTACTAGCGGCACATACATTTCTTTGCATCTTCTACATAAATAAATACATACATCTTCTCTACCCATAACACAAGTATTGCCAAGCCCTAATAGTGAACAATCTAAAAAAAATTTCCACACTCATATTTTTTCAAATATTAACTCAACTATTTCTTTTGGTTATCGTTAACAACCAAAATCTAACAATGCAACAAATATACTTAGAAATTTGTTTCTTGAAAAACCCAAGCAAGGCCAGCAACACAAGTAGACTTTAAATTATAACTATTAATATCGATAAGTCGCAATGTGCATAACACTTGGCAATGATCGGAGTGTACATCAAACAATCACAATGTCCATATGATGCCCCAACCTTCATAACTAGTCTAAGTTTCAATAATAACTTAATACAATTGAACTATTATACCTCTGGTTTGTTGATGAATACTTCAGATTAGTCGCACTACAACATAACAACTATGTATTATACCTTTTCAAGTTTTGCTAATGTAGATATGTCACTGACTAATCCATATGGTAAAGATGCCACTAACATGCCCATTGAGAGCTAACATGTTGATTCTTTTACTCATTGCTATATATGAGACCTTTTGACAATGATGAGGTTGTTATGCACTCAAATGGGCCTTGAAGCAGATCCAATGATGTGTCCAAGCAGGTTACCCTCAGACATTGCGAAGATGCTCTTCTTTGGATTCAAGGATATCCCGTTCCAAGATCACTCAAAGATCTTCTTGAGATGGCATAGGTGGTCTGATCGTTGTCTTGAGAATATTGTTACATCATTGAGATAGACCATTACACTCTATCTGATAACCCCACGAAAGGTGATGTCCATTGTGCATTGAAATGTTGCACCTATTGAATCAATACACTCAACAATACATCAAACCACTCTAACATCTCAACATTGATTGGAATGCACACATCAACAATATTCCCATTGTTATTATCGGTAGAGATAGATTCACAATAGGTTTCTAAGATGAAATCACTGCATACAATGAAACTTCTATCCAAACCCTTATCGTATCAATTTCTTTCAAAAACATCCCACACAAGCCAATAACTTTGCTCAAAAGATCCCACACAAGCCAATAACTTTGCTCAAATACTTTTGAGCAACACTAGCATCAATAGTATATGTTTTAATATAGTACTAGAAACTCACATATATTTATTTACCTCTTTTGAATAAATAAATAAAGACATACATCTTCTCTACCCATAACACAAGTACTTCCAAACCCTAACAATAAAAAATGTCGACAAATTGCCACACATATTTTGTCAGAGATTAAGTCATCTATTTCTTTTTGCAGTTGTAAACAACGAAAATGTACCAATGCAATAGATATAAAACTTTATTTCCTAATAAACCTAAGGAAGGTCGACTAAGCAAGTAGACCTAGAATTCTAATTACTAATAATTATAAAACACCATCTCCTAACCCCACTCCACAACACATATTAGAAAGAGGTGGTTACCAAGCCGACCCAAGATCTAAGGTAGTGTTATGGAAATGAGATCTAAAAAGTTCGATCATTTCCAACTTAATCAAAACCTAGACGATTCTGGCGTGTTGTTAGGACTACAGCAACCTCCTCATTTGGTTACTTTATTTTGAAAAAAGGAAAGAAAAGAAAATGAGGACCCTATAAATATTTTTATCTTTGTCTTGTAATTTTTCTCCTTTAAAAAATAATAAAAACATGAAAAAATATAAAACAAAGTCAAAAGGTTGGAGGATAAAACACTTTGCTTGAAATACTTGTTCCAATTTCCTGACCTCCGATCCTCCTGACCATCTAAGAGTCGAGGTTAGAGAATTTATTTTAAAATATTTTCTATTAATAAATCCTAACCTCTGACCGTGTGAACTCCTTGACTATCTAATTCGTCCGACGATCTTGGAGTTGGGGGTCAAAATGATTTTGCTCAAAACTTTTATAATCACGACTACCGTCTACATCTATTTTCATTTTCTCTTGATTTTGTTTTATTTTCTTATTTATTTTATTTTAATAAAATAACATTAGAGGTCAGGAAGTTGATAACTTAAGTTACAAAGAAAACTCCCGACTATTTGACCACTGACTAAATAATGCCTCATTTTGCGAGTAGTTTAAACAATTGGATGCCATTTCTGGTTTAATGCGTATTAATGAACCAGTTCATGTTTTTTTTTTTGGTTTTATCAATTTTGCATCATGCATCATTAATTCCCCATGATTCCTAGTCGGAATTTGTTAAAAACCAAAAAATTAGTTTTTTGAATTAAAATTCTTCAACTTATATGAACAAAGTTTCTCATTTTCTATGAAAGAAACTATGAAACTCCTTTAAAATTTGCTAGTTACTGCTTAGTATTAAGCCTATTTTTAGTTTAAGCTTAAAATGCTCAGTTTCTTTAATCAATTTCATTTCCCATCTCTTTTTCTGCTCTCTTCTTACAAGTAGTTTTAAAATGGGTAAAAAGGAAAAAAAGGGGCTTCTAGGAAAGAAATTCAAGAGGTTAAAATGAAAATGCCGCGAATACCTCAAGTATTGAAGGTACAAGTTTCAATCCATCATTCATTTCATATACTACTTACAAAACACGAGATGCACGTAAGCTTTCTTGGGAAGAAATATTTACTTTCTTTGAAGAAAAGAAGTGGATAGGATCATAAACCTCAGATGATGATTATTCTACCGATTTTGAGACGATTAGGAAAACTAAGTGGTATAGAGTTGCAACAAGACCAAATATTTGTCCCTATTTTGATACAATAAACTAGATTTTGATGCATTCTCACATTCCGACCTATTCTATCTTTTATCACAACCAAAATGTGGTTGCCTCTTGGAAGTCTAAAGTACCTAACAATATTTATAAATTAAATCCCCCATATATTCTTCTGAATAGGGAATTCTCAGATGATTCAATGAAAATGTTTTGAAGAAGAAAAAATATTATAACTCAATCATTAAAGAATAGCTACATGATCCAGAAAATTATTAATTGGAAATAGGGAAATATCACCCAATAGCAATCTTCAAAAACCCTTTTAGGTATATAGTGAAGATTCTCTATAGTCTATATGGACAAGCCAATCTAGAGCCTTGAAAACTTGAATGGGTCCCTATTATTCATGGGATCTATAAACAATCAAAGAGATTCAATTAGGTAGATATTCTATCTCACAATATATTAGAGGCAATAAAATTATCTAAAGTTGATCCTCTTGGGTTTGAACTGGGATTTCATGTCTCTGCCTATCTCATGGATGTTGCCATGGCCTCAGTTCCTTTTCTTTGATTAGAATTAAGGTATTCTTTCAATTTTCAACAGACCATAAAACATTACACTTCAATTTTATTAGAAATTAACTGCAATAAGAATTTCTATGATATTTGCAATTATATCATGATTCCCTTACATGATGTAACAACCCTGGTGAAAATTCCATGTAATAAAAGTTAATAAAGGAAAAATAATAACCACGGTTATGGGACACTTATTCCAAGCTGAATGTTGGGAAAGACATCCTAGTGTGGGTGTTCATTTGGTTTATTATGGCTAAGGAAATTGGCAATGGCAAAGGCTTTGGAAAGGCAAAATGGAATTCATTGACATTTTATTTATGAAAATAAAGGAAATTAGGAGAAAAGGAAGGTGAAATGTCACATGTTGCATGTGAGGAGGAAAATGAAGGAAAATAATTGAAAATGAAGAAAATAGAAGCCTTATTAATAAAAAGGTTTATGAGGATCAGTTGGTACCTTTTGTCGGTTCAATTTTGGAGAGCTGTCTCTCTCACACTCTTGAACACTTCGAGTTTTCTTGGAGCACTTCAGCATTAGATCAAGAAAAACAAACAAGACAAGAGGAAGCAAATATAAAGCAAGGAACAGTAGGATCTAGTATCTACAACGAGATTATTTGTAGATATCGACTTTCATGTGTGATTTCCTTGCTAGATTTAGCATGCATGGTTATGCATGTGTGTTCTTGGTTCTCTTGCTATCATGGGCATGGGTTTTTCTAGGTGTGACAATGTTTTTCATCCCAGGTTCTCCATTTCCAAATAGTCGTGGTATGGTGGGTTCTTTTGTATGTTGTTGAGCTAGATTTTCAGATGGACTCGAAGTTGAGTGGGGTCGTCCCAAGATTATTCACAGGGCCTCAGAATCCCAAGATGGGATACATGGTAAAGCCTGAATGTGAACACCTTCATTGAGCCTAGAAATTTTGTGACCAGAGAATGGCGGGATACACGATAAATCTCAGTGGTGAGTACCCTTGATTGGGCCTAGGAATCTTGGGATGGGATACATGGTAAAGCCCAGAGGGTGGAGACCTCAAAGGCCTAGGAATCCCTTGACCGATAATGGAAAGATACATGGTAAAGTCGAGAGGTTGGGATAGACAAATCCTTCATGGTGTAGGTGGAGAGATCTGGTGGCATCCATGCTTGTTTTTGGTCTAGTGATCCAATCAGAATTACGATAAAGCCTGATATTGTATGTTTATTATTTATGGCCTAGTGATTTGGTGGGGATTGTGATAAAGCTTGGTTCTATTGTTGAGGGCGAGGTGGTGTAGCCTCAGGATGCCCTGGTTGATTTTTCTTATAACTCCCACATTCATGCTTGGAGTATGGCATAGGGGTGATTAGCTAAAAGAAATATTTGGTTCAACCAATCTATGGTTGGGTGGTACGTGGAAGTCCCGAACTTGGTTGGACTAATCATTCATTAATAAGAACTATTTCTCCTTGGTATTTTATGAGCAAATTTACTGGTACATATGAGGCATTTATGGCTAATGTATCCTTGTTATTTATGTTGGTTATATGGTCGTTATGGGCATGTTTTATGACAATGATGATTGTATGGCTCTCATCATGTTTTGATTTTTAAATGAATGTACAATTAAAGTATGACCTAATATATTATAATGTAGCTAATTTGATAAGGTATCAATGATTCTTAGTGATTCTCAGATAAGTATGAGACCCCTATGCTCAAATCTATTGTTATCACCTGTAGAATACATATTTGTGACATGTTTAATGAAATGTTTGTCATGGCTAGTAGGGGTCCATCCAAATCCTTGTTCAATTATTTTGATTTGTATCATTGTTTCAGTGTTATTTTTCATTCCTAAAAGTTTCATGGAGTTCTGGGAAGTGGCCTAATTCATGGCCCTAAAAAAGTGGCACAGGATCCGAGGTCACAGGCTCAGAACTAGCTGAAAAGGACCCCAGTCGCTTGCATTCCCATGCTGTGAGAGCAACTGGAGAGCCCCAGTCACATGCATACCCATGTCATGGGAGCGACTAAGGCTCCAGGGCAGTGAAGTGTCAAGTTGTCTCAGGGGTTGATAATCTCGAAGGGTTGGTTGACTCCTGTAGCTTTTGTGACATGTGAAAAAGGTTAGGTTGGTTTTGCTATGTCGATTCCACTTCCTTAACTATACATGGGGATTTGAATCAGATTGTAGTAGCCTCTCATCACATGTTTACCCCAACGGACTAGTTAACTTGGGTAAATGTGGGAGGAGGTTGTTATAGAGCGGCATCAGAGCATGGTTCGCCCCTTGGACTGGATGGGCGGTGTGCATTGGTCATGCATTCATGTTGGTTGCATATGTGTTACTTATACTTGTGGTCTTTGTGCTTGTTGCATATGCATGGTGTTGATAATGGTTGCACTGATGTTTCCATGTGAAAGTGGATGGTGTGTTATTGGATGTGTTTATCATGAGTATAAGTCGTTTATGCACTGGTTATGCATGTCAATGTTTGTATGTATCATGTATGCATGCATGTCGTCCATATGTTGATTATGCATACATTGATATGGGTGT
The DNA here is from genome assembly GCA_031772625.1 of Pinus tabuliformis. NCBI lineage: Eukaryota > Viridiplantae > Streptophyta > Pinopsida > Pinales > Pinaceae > Pinus > Pinus tabuliformis. The sequence goes on along the minus strand of CM062818.1, from coordinate 989,080,539 downwards.
AGTTGTCATGCATGAGGTCATGATGTGTGGTTGATATGGTCATGCATTAATGACTGGACTATGGTTAAGATGATATCTATATGTTGTTATGATTATGTTTATACATGTATTGTGTTAATCTGGTTGAACTTGCAGATGAGATATCCTCCCCGAACTATACAGAGGTATGTTGATTATGTTTATATTTGGTTTAGTTGGCATGGTATGCTTTGCAGGAAGAAAACAACAAAGATGACTAGCAAGATGGTAGACTACATTTCCCGAGACTCTCCCTATGGATCAAATGAGCAGTGTGGTGTTGGGAATTCTTTTGACTTAGCAAACACATTGAGAAGCTTGAAGGAATAATTAAGGAGTTGTAAGGCAGATAATGACAGAATCATGCAGGCACAAAAGAAACAAGCAAAATTCAAATGAGTAAACCTTCAGAGTTTGTAAGACTTTCAGAGATAGGGACCACTTCGAATCAGCCATGGACAAGAGAATAGGACTAATGGAGCATATGGCAGTAAATCTCCTAGTGGGCACAGGTCATATAGGGATGACACGGTTAGAGATGACAGGTTGTTGGATACTCCAGATTAGAGAGTTGATGGACACATGTACTATTCTAGTTCTGGTTCCAACAGGCACTATGATCATCATCATTATCATCCTCATAGGACCAGTGACAAGGGATATTTTCTTGATGTGTTTAAGATAGCTAAGCAACCTACCTTTGATGGATATTTGAAGAATCTAGAGGATGCAAGGATTGATTACTTGGGATGAGGAAGTTCTTTGAGTTGTATAATTACACAAATAACATGAAGGTCAAAGTAGTTATCTTCAGCCTGAAAGGTAAATAAGACATCTGGTGGGGAGATGTGAAGCAAGTTAGAGACATCAAGAAAAAAGAGTTCATTTGGCATGAATTCAAGAGACTTTTCAGGAAGAAGTACTTGTCAGAGAGGTACTATGACAACAAAGCCAAGGAATTTTATGAGATAAAAATGGGATCGATGACAGATGAGGAGTATATGACTAAGTTCTTGGAGCTATTGAGGTATGTACCATATCTTAAAGATAAAAAGACTAAAGTTTAGATATTTTTCAGTGGATTTCCATTAACATTTAAGGATTAGACTGAGTATGATGAGCCTCGGTCATTAGAGGAAGTTATTGGGAAATTGAAGCACTATTATGAGCAGTCAAAATGTAAGACAAAATATCAACAAGGTTGGAAATGGAAAGACAAAGTAAAGGTAAATGGAAGCTGAAAAGAACAAGGCTTCAGAATGCATATGATAAAGACAATGTTGCACCATACAAGGATTTCAATGTAGCTAGACAAGGACATGGGTCACAACAACAAAATATAGGTAATGGTACTAGACAGTTGGATTGTTGGATATGTGGTAAAGAGCATCTCAGGAAAGATTGTTCACAATATCAGGGTGGTAGGCCTCTAATTTACAGTGCACAAGAGGCACAAACTATTGGGGATGTTGGGCAGAGAATTCCTCATATCTATGTAGTGCTGGATAACAAGGAGGAAGATCACCAAGAATCTATCATTGATATGGACAGTAAGATTTTTGATCAAGTTGTTTCTATTTTGATTGACTCTGGATCTCATTATATTTATATTAGTCCTCACTTGCAGGATAAGACTGGTTTGAATAAATAAGTGCATGCATAATATTGGTTAGAACAACTGACTACAAGTACAAAGAAGAGAGGTCATCTTTCGTAAGAGCTTGTGCATTTGAACTGAATGGTATGCCTACATCAGCACATTTGAATGTATTGTCGTTAGGATCCTACAGTATGTTGTTGGGTATGGAATGGTTATATCTACATATGACCAAGGTGGATTGTTATGACAAAGCCATTCAGTGTTTGGATAACAATGGAGAGAAAAAAATATTATATGGTAAGAAGAAGGCATCATCAGTTAGGATGGTGTTGACAATGTTGGATCCGCAAACATTCATGTGAATTCCCTGGTATGAAGTCCCAATTAAACTCACACCATTTGGTGTAGGAGTCCCATTTTTTAAGATGGCTTAGTTTTCATTTACTTAGATATTTTCATTAGCTCCTTTTGTTCAGCATATGAGAGTGTTACACTGGTGTCTTCAAAAAGCGAGGTGAGTGTGCTCGGTGAGTGGATAATGTAACTGTGTCTAGGTTCTCTTACTACAAAAGTGAGAGAGTAAAGTGAGCCTCTAAGTGAGAGGTAATAGTACCACCCAAGAAGAGACACACACAAACCATAGGGGTCTGTCTAGCATCCAGCAGAATAGTCCATAGCGGATGCCACGGTCGTTAAAACCGAAGTACAAGGGAAGACCCGCCCACCATCTAGCAGAGTAATCCATAACAAATGTGACAGTTGTTATAACCAATAAACAAGGAAGGTATGTCTAGTATCCTGTAGAGTAGTCCACAAGGATGAGACAATAGTGATAACCAATACAGCACATTCCCAACAAGGTAAGTACTAAAACAATTGAAATAGTTCAACTATCTTAGTACATGTGAAACGAACATGAATTAAAAATGCTGAAATAGTAGTCTTACAAACATCTTAAAAACATGCATGAAAATGTGTTGGCCTTAACAGGCTCTTGTATTAAGAAAAAGTTTCAAGATACATATGTACACCATACACCACTAGCCCCAATAGTGGTACATTGGAGCCACTCCACGCTCCTCAAAGAACTGTCTGAAAACTCTCAATGCTTCGTGGGAAGAGCCAAAGTGAAAATTCCTTCCTCATACAATGGGAGGGGTATATATAACCAAGGATGATGCTTGACCCTTGTGACTCTTGGACTACCCTCATGATTGTTCAATTTCCTATGACTTTTCAACTGACATGACTCTTCATATTCTTGTGTGTCCATTGGAATTTCACTTTACATTACATTCAATTTATAGAAGATATGGCCCATAATAGTGATGTGGCCTTCGACAACTCATGACACAACTTGATGTGACATTGCTAACATGGACTAGCTAGGTGTGGTGGCAATGTCAAGTTATTGTTGCTACTGAGTGATGAATGTGTTCTTGGATGTGCTTTCTTTTCTCCTTTGCATGGCTTAATGTTGCAGAGTATTCAATGATCTTGGTCTTGAAAATAGGTTGCACGCAGGTGTTCCCTCACTTGGTTTTTTTTTTATGACCTTCTTCTATCCATCCAAACGTAAGCAAGTCTTCTAGCATGTTCACACCTTCATCTCTTTCATTGTCTTTCCATGATCTAAATGTGTACTTGTTCCTGAAATTCACTCATGACGGGACAACATCAAATCCAAAACTTCCTAGTCTATGATGATGCATTGTTAACCATGGACTAGGCCCGGGACAAATGACAGGTTGGGAAGAGGGATCTGCCATTGTGTATTGCGCAGTTCCAGGTGACAGGGAGGGAGACTGGTAACTAAGACTATGTAGAGCGCAATTCAAGCTTGACTAAGGAACTCTAGAGCACAGTCTTCACTGCCGAGAAAAATTGCACAAAGTCCACTAGGAGGCAAGATTGCGTAGTTGAGATCATTAGTGGCAGATGCAAGGTGAGACCCTAGGAGGCAGGTCTACACAATTTTCTGAGGGAAGACAGGACAAGGCAGCATAGGGACCAAGTAGGACATTTTTATGCAGTTTTTGGGAGTAGTGAGTCCCAACAGAGGGATGACACTAGGGGGAGACCTCTGCACAGTTTTGAGAGGAAAATCAGGTTCATATTTCTGTACATTGCAGGGTCCCAGCGGGCAAGGAGGAGGCTTGATGACTGATCCTAAGAAATGCGCAGTTCAAGTTAGGCTTTAGGTAGCTTCTGCACAATTCTAGGAAGGAAGGCAGGCTGCTCAACTCTGGGATTTCACAGTGCAATTTTCCCAGAGGACAGTCTCTGTGAACTACATAGTTCCACACAGCAGAGCAACATCACTGAGGGTTGAGACTACACAATGCAGCTCAGTCGGGGCCCGGTCAAAAGGATTTTTAGGAAAATGGCTAAGTGTGAGAGGCAAGTGAACTTGCAAGGAAATTGACATTGTGATCACACATGTTAGGGGAATTTTGAGGTCTAAAATGGGCCTCATAAGGAAATTATAAAATAATAGTGGAAATAATAAAATAAGATTAAATTACATCATCAAACTTTAGAGGGAAAAAAGAAAAGACTACTTTTTAACTCGTATTTTCAACTTATATCCCTATGGGTTTACTCATATTTCGAGCAGAAACACGTGTTGGATGTAGAATTTGATTCCTCATCCAAGGAGTACCCATGTTGCATTCTTTCAATGGACCCTACTACACGAAAAATGAGAAATGCATGAAAAAACGTTATTACAATCACGCTTTTTCATGTATTTCTCATTTTTCGTGTAGTAGGGTCCATCGAAAGTATGCAACATGGGTACTCCTTGAATGAGGAATTAAATTTTGCATCCAAAAAGTACTCCCCTCGAAATTTGAACAAAACCTTAGGGATATAAGTTGAAAAAGTAGTTTTATTATTTTATTATTTTTTAATCTTTTTATATTTTTACCCCAAAAATGGTGAATCATCCCCCATGGTTGACATCATCATCTTGAATCCTATTGGTTCTTATAAACTTTATTTTGGTTGTACATTTTTCTTAGGAGGCCCATTTTAGACCTCAAAAGTTCTCTGATGCTTAGCATACTTCAATGACATGACAACATAGACCATCGGAACAACAAGACAAAGCATTACCCTCTGTAAGACTATCTAGATCCAAAAGAGACAAGTGCAACACTTGAGATAAACCTTAGCACAACCGTGATGAAACTTGTGCAATAGTGCTTACAAATTTGTGTGCTTTCCTTTGTCCTTGTGGGCTTTGTCCCACTTTAAGACTAAGTCACCCACACTAAAGTTGATACTCTCTGCAAACTTCCTATTGAACCATCTCTTGATACGATTCCGACGGAGTGAAATTTTTTCTTTTGCTTTCATCCTTTCTTCTTGTAACTTGTGCAATGTTTCCATCCTACGGTGAACTAAAAGACACAGCTTTCATTGGGATTCTTTGGATAACTGGAGAGCAAGCAAGTAAATGTTCAGTGGAAGTATGGATTCCTTTCCATATACTAGGAAGTAAGGGGAAGTATTCAGAGAAGGCTTAGGTGTGACTCTGTCAGCCCATAAGGCATTCACCTGAGCGAAGTGTCAGTTTTGCTGCTCAAAGTAAATTGTCTTTTTGATGACGCGAATGAGGTTCCTATTTGTAGATTCGGCAAGACCATTTCCCTGTGGATAGTAATTAGCATAATGCTTCAAAGCAATACCATTTTACAGTACAAATTCATAAAGATTTAACGAAGAAAATTATGTTGGATTATCAAAAACAAGTGACATAGGAACACCAAACCTAGAGATGATTTTCTACTGTAGGAAGTTGATGACTTCCTGACCGTTCACTTATTTCAGTGGAACTGCCTTTGTGCGCCACGTGAAATAATCTGTAGCAGTCAAAATATAGTGGTGTTACTTCAATGAATGTGGGAAAACCTCCCCAATGATATCCAAGCCCCACCGTTGGAATGGTTTTTCCACTGCAACAAGCTACAACGAGGTTGCTGACCTTCGGTTTCTGTCGATGCACCTCTGACAGACTGGACACTTGCGGGCATAAGCATGTGCATCCTTGAATAATGTAGGCCAGTAAAAATAGGCCGGCATAGCCTTGTGTCTTGTGGTGTTACCCGTGAAGTGTCCCCCGACTGGTTTATCATGGAGATTAAGTAAAAAAAAAAATCAATATTGTGCCTCCAGGCACCTAAGAAAGATACCATTATGGTGCTTTCTGTAAAGCACCTCATGCACCAACTAGTATGATAAATATTTCAATCGAAATTCCCTCTTATTCCACATAGAAAAATGACAGGGTATGGTGCCATGCTCAAGGTACTGGCCCACCTCTGCATACCAAGAGTTTCCTTGGGAAGTGGGAGGGGCTTGCTCAAAATTCTCCATTTCTATTTCTTGTTACCATCCTACGAGCTCTTCTTTTTCCTCTTGTGCGTGAATTGCTTCTGCTACTAGTTTGCAAATACCATGACCCTTGATGGTATGAACTTGTTTGACGTCAAGATCATACTCTTGCAGTCTTGTCATCTAGTTTGACCTTCTCTCACCTAGTTCTTGTCGAGCAAGAAATGATCTAACGATTGGGTGTGGCACAAAGATAATGCAATGGTTTTCCAACGTGTAGGGTATGAAATGCTCCATCGCCTTGTACACTACATAAGATTGTTTTTCCATGGTGGGATAGTTGAGTTCTGGTCCTTGCAAGCTCACACTCATGAAGGAGATGGATCACTCATTGTTCAACTCATCCTTTTGAGTGAGCACCACAGCGAGTGAAGTGTCAAAAGAAAAAGTGTAGAGCAAGAAACATTTGTTGAAGTTTGGGTTGTATAGTGTTGGTGCCTCTGTTATTGCTTGCTTGATATGGGTGAACGCAACCTTTTCCCTATTCCCCCAACTGTAAACTACGCCTTTCTTGATCATTTCCTGTATGAGTTCAAGAATTTGCGCATAATCAAAGATGAAATTTCTGAGGAATTTGATCTTCCCTAAGAAAGATGGCATAACTTTCTTATTTGCGAGGTGGGGAATATGCGTGATGGTCTGAACCTTGTCCGGATCTACCTTGATCCCGCCTTTGGAAATGATGTGTCCAAGCAGGTTACCCTTAGACATTTCGAAGATGCTCTTCTTGGGATTCAAGGATATCTCATTCCGAGATCGCTCAAAGATCTTCTTGAGATGGCATAGGTGGTCTAATCGTTGTCTTGAGAATATTGTTACATCATTGAGATAGACCACTACGCTCTGTATGATAACCCCATGAAAGGTGATGTCCATTGCATGCTGAAATGTTGCACCTGTGTTTACCAACCCAAACACCATTCTATGGAAAGCGAATGTACCCCATTTGGTACGCAATGTTGTTTTGAGTCTGTCAGGCTCTGCTACCAGAACCTAGTTGTATCCTGAAAATTCGTCAAGCGAAAAAACATCTCTACTCCAGATACTGTATGTGGTATATGCTCCATGCACGACACTGGGTAGTTGTCCTAATCCAAGGCGTGATTGAGATTATAGAAACATATGCATAGGCAGATCTCCCCGGACTTCTTTCTGACAAGGACTAAATTGGACACCCATTTCGAATTTTGCACTTTATAGATCATATGATCATCCAACAACTTGGTTAGTTCTTTATGTATAAGGGGCTCAAGTGATGGATGAACCTTCCTCAGCTTCTGCTGAAAAGACTTGACCCCTCCTTGATTGGTATGACAAGTTTGAATATTTTCATGTCATATGTCTTAAGATCACCATACGTCCACGCGAATACATAACGGTACTACTTGAAAAGGTGGATGAAAGCCTATCGCTCTTGTGATGTACAACATGTATCGAGATTCACAAACTTTAGATCCTTTTTTGTTCCTAGATTGATTTGTTCGAGCAACAACGTAGAGCTATGGGTTTTGGAATTCGGAGGTCCCTGAAAACCCTAGGCCCAGCAAAACATCTCATCAAACCCATGCCATAACTCTGCTCCAGAACTTTAGAACAGCCTCCTAAATAGGGTCGAGCACCTGGTATCAGTATACTGTCAAATTACTCCTCAGATTAGGGTACTGATCCACCTTCAAAAAAAATGAAAATCACCAATAAGGTTTCTCTAGTGAAAGACTAAATTCTAACGAGTTCTACTTCAAATGATGCCACAAAATGAGCTTTAGAAGTGGCCTAAAACCCGCACCGAATTTTAATTATGATCATGAAATAACGCTTCAGAACTGGCCATAGGTTGATCATGGAATGACATTTAAGGCTGAATCTTAAATAAATCAGTTGAATAGGCCTCAAATGAATTCGTTATAGCCCTAAAAATTCCACAAAAAACTTGATTTAAGCCTTGAAAATCAACCAAAAGGAGTGTCAAATTTAAGACTCATTAGTGAATTGTCTTGTGTGAATGGATGTCTCATCCTGCCATAAGAACCTCTGTAAAGAAGCCCAAATTCTGGTCTTAGATTGTCTTCTTTGAAGACCAAACCTTGCAAGAAAAGAGGGTTGAATATAGTTATTAGGTCCCGCGCATATAACCTAAGAAGGAGTCCATATATGGGCTAATGAAAGGGTTGGAAAAGAACTTAGAACATACCTATAATACCTCAATGAAGCCCATGAAAACCAAGAGCCAAAAAAAAAATCTTAAACCCAAAAACCCTTCTTCAAATTCGACCCACTGCTTTAGTTAATTAGGACTACTCAAAGCCACATATTTCAGAGACTAATCATAGATATTAGCATGTCATTTTTTTTCATTGCATTTGAGGAGGAAATGATCCATTTTTTATAGTGACCATGGAGGCTTCTAGGAGGGCATCGACATGCCCAATAGAAAAGGGAGATGAGCTATAAAAATTGAAATTGAATTTTCAGAAATTAATATATTTGGAGCCAAAATTTTAGTCTCCTTTGAGGCTGACTTGACCTCCAAGTATCTTATAATTGGCAATACTTCTACATAAACCAAATTGGGATAATATAGTTGACATGTAATGAGTTAATAGGCCCATTATCATGTAATTGAACATTCTTGAGAATAAATGCTACTTAATTAATCAATCAACAGGTTGTCCTTAACATCTTGCTTTGGGGATCTTGAACAATTTTTAGGGCTTCAACTTTGACAAAGCATATCTCCTTAATTGTGAGGAGTTATGGAGCATGCCACCCACCATCGAAATTAGCATGGCGAGGATAACATGATGGAAATGGGAATGCAAGCACATTCATTGTTCATTGTCCTTAAATTTTTCAACCTGTACGGGGCATCTAGGGCTTTCATTCCTCTTTTATAGGGCTTCTTGTCATTTTCATCTTCCAACCAATGTAAAATATAAACATATTAAGAGCATTCAAGGACTGACATTAGAACCAATGAAAACACCATTCAAAAATGCCCCCCTTTTTCATTGATGGAAACACACATACTCCCCCTGTGATTTATGCTAACCCTGACTTTATGCTTTCTTCTTCCATTCTTGATTTCTCTCCCCCTTTGACATCAATGGCAAAGGGTTACTTCCCCCAATGAAATATCTTCCTTTGAGTTCCTAAGTACTAAGTACTCTTCTGACAACTTCTTCACATCTTCCATCTGTCAAACAAATTTATAGCCACTGCTGCATTGACTCCCCTCTTCAACTTTCACAAGTTAGGGAGTCAACAAGCTGAGTTATTTAGAATGGTGTGTGAACCAACTCTGCATCCAGATCAACCTAATCCTCAACAACTTCCATCGTAGATTCATCATGATCTTGCGATTTCACAAATTCTAAGAGCATGACTATTGATATTTTTTCATTTTCATGATCTTATTGTTTTTTTCTTCTCCAAATATTCTTGTATCTAATACTAGAATCATTCTTCATGGAATATTCCATCATGTATCTACAATCACAAGCTATATGCCCATAGTTATGGCATTTGAAGCATTCTACATGATACCTGAATGATGAAGCAACTAGCATATACTTTATGCTGACAAATCCATTTGGATATATGTCTTATCTTCTGAAAACATTGCACCTAGGGTTTTGATAATGTATTTGATAATCATCCCTATCATAAGCTTTGAAATCCCTAACCTTATGTGCAAAGTTAGTACATACAAAATAATAACCATTAGACATGACAAGGTACTTGGATAGAAAGGCTTGCCTTGATGATCTCTTGAATACATTTTTTCTTGGAGGAGGATTAATCCTTTGTTGTTCTTTTTCATTGATTACCTCAACATGACTTCTTGGAGTAACATCACTTTCCATCTTGTTTTTTTCCTTCACTTTGATTTGACTTTTGAGAGATCTTGCTATCAGGCTTCTCGCCAATCTTGCTTTGTGGGGACTTGGAGCTTTTTCCTTCACTACATGGAGCTTTATCATCTTATTTTTCCTTCATCTTCAACTGGGCAATGACATTATTCTTCCTTTTGTCATCCAACAATTTCTCCTTCTGCAATTTCCTAAGATTGTCTATTTCAGTTAGGGCAGCATCAACTTATCTTTTCTTTTGAGTAATATCTTCTTGAAATTGAATTTTCAAGACTTTTATTCTTTCCTCTACCTCCTCTACTTGTAGTTTTAGAAGGGTGACTTTTTTTGTTGCTTTGTTTAACTATTTCATTTGTTTCTTCTACCTTTCACTTTCCTTTCTGAGCCAAATAGTTTTGGCTAGAGATGTATCTAGTTCCTTTTTCTTTTGCCCAACTTCTAATTTGTACTCCTAAACAAAATCATCTAATTTCCTTGTCAAATTTTCCTCTTTCTTTTTAACTTCTTGAATTTGAAGTCTTAAAAGGGCAACTTCTTCTTTTGAGTGTCTAATTTTACTTCCCTGCTTTGTGAAGATCACATAAGGCACTGATCAATTCTCCCTCCATTTCATCCACTGCTTCTTTGTCTTCATCTACTTTGTCTAAATCATAATCATCAACAACATTTTCATCTTGACTTGCATGCTTCTTTGAGTAGAGATCATGGAGCTTCTTCCAAAGACTTTTGGTTGATGATAATTGATCAACTGTCGCTTTTTCAAAGTTTGGTAAATCTCTTAGAATGACATTTATTTCTTTTGCATTGTACCTTATAGATTCATTGGTAGATGTGTCTCCAAAAACAATAGAGCTCCATACATCACATCCATGAGCTTTCAAATAGACTTCCATTTTGTATTCTCATATTTCATATTTGGCTTCATCGAAATCAAGAGATGGACCAAATTGATTTTCTTCATTCGCTGTAATAGATTTTAAGTCTACTGTAGTACCAGAGACTTCCTTCGATCGTTTGGATGTGTGCTTATTTGACTTTCCCATCTCTACACTTTTGAGATCTACCTTTCAGCTTTTAGGCTGCATCTGAAGGAACCTGCTCTGATTCTACTTGTTGGAAATTCTAAGAGGAGGGTGAATCAATATTTCTCTTCAATCAATTATTTTGAAGTCAAAGAGCATTAAATATTATTAACATTAGATTAAAACATAAAACAACACCATTCAACAATGCACCATATGAAGACAATACACAAGATATTTTTAGTTGCAAACCCTTCCAGGAGAAAAACCACTGAATGCTTAATAATATAGGTCTTCAAAAATTTACACCAATAAGAAGCTCAAACTCCCATGATTCTCCAACAACCACTGGAAGGAGGCTCCAACCCCTTGATTTATCAGCTCCAACTGAAAGGACACTCCAATGCCTTGGTTTACCAGCTCCAAATGGAAGGATGCTCCAATTAGAAGGACGCTCCAATTCCATGGTTTACTAGCTCCAACAAGAAGGACACTCCAATGCCCTAGTTTTATTGGCTCTAACTAAAAGGATGCTCCAACACCCTGCATGGGCTCTAAACTATGCTAGCACCACCTTGCCACCTTGAATTGTTCTGAGGATCCACCGCAAGGATACTCACCTCTCCACCTTGCACCACCATGGCACCCTTCAATTCACCACATCGAACCAAGTTTCACAATTTTTATATTAGATGCACCTGTGTTAAATATAAACATAGGAATAACAATTTGATAATTTTGTCAATTTTCAATGTTAGACCCTACATAAATAACTTTTCCAAAAACCTTGTCACAGATATATCTATATATGTGTGTGTGTGTGTGTGTGTGTGTGTGTGTGTGTGTGTGTGTGTGTGTGTGTGTGTGTGTGTGTGTGTGTGTGTGTGTGTGTGTGTGTGTGTGTGTGTGTGTGTGTGTGTGTGTGTGTGTGTGTGTGTGTGTGTGTGTGTGTGTTCTCATCCCTCTATTGAATCAATACACTCAACAATACGTCAAACCACTATAACATCTCAAAATTGATTGGAATGCACACATCAACAATATTCCCACTGTTATTAGCGGTAGAGATAGATTCACAATAGGTTTCTAAGATGAAATCACTACATACAATGAAACTTCTATCCAAACCCTTATAGTATCGATTTCTTTCAAAAACATCCCACACAAGCCAATAACATTGCTCAAATACTTTTGACAAACACTAGCATCAATAGTATCTGTTTTAATATAGTACTACCAACCCACATATATTTCTTTGCCCCTTTTGAATAAATAAATACATACATCTTCTCTACCCATAACACAAGTACTTGCAAACCCTAACAATAAAAAATGTCAAAAAATTGCCGCACATATTCTGTCAAAGATTAAGTCATCTATTTCTTTTTGTTGTTGTTAACAACGAAAATGTACCAATGCAATAGATATAAAACTCTATTTCCTAATAAACCTAAGGAAGGTCAACTAAGCAAGTAGACTTAGAATTCTAATTACTAATATTGTAAAACACCACTTCCTAACCCAACTCCACAACACATATTAGAAGGAGGTGGTTACCAAGCCGACCCAAGATCCAGGGTAGTGTTATGGAAATGAAATCTAAAAAGTTCGATCATTTCCAACTTAATCAAAACCTTGAATAGATAACATAGTTGTGTTTGTCTCATCGAGATGATTCTGACATGTTGTTAGGACTACAACAACCTCCTCATTTGATTGCTTTATTTTGAAAAAAGGAAAGAAAAGAAAATGAGGACCCTATAAATATTTTTATCTTTGTCTTGTAATTTTTCCCCTTTAAAAAATAATAAAAACTTTAAAAAATATAAAACAAGGTCAGAAGGTTGGAGGATAGAACACTTTGTTTGAAATACTTGTTCCAATTTCCTGACCTCCGATCCTCCCGACCATCTAAGAGTCGAGGTTAGATAATTTCCTTTAAAATATTTTCTATTAATAAATCCTAATTTCTAACTGTCTGAACTCCTTGACTACAAGACTCGTCTGACTATCTTGGAGTTGCAGGTCGAAATGATTTTGCTCAAAACTTTTATAATCACGACTATCGTCTACATCTATTTTCATTTTCTCTTGATTTTTTTATTTCTTATTTATTTTATTTTAAAAAAATAACATTGGAGGTCAGGAAGTTGATAACTTAAGTTACAAAGAAAACTCCCAACGATTCAACCACTGACTAAATAATGCCTCATTTTGCGAGCAGTTTAAACAATTGGATGCCATTTATGGTTTAATGCGTATTAATGAACCAGTTCATGTTTTGTTTTTCGTTTTTATCAATTCTACATCAAGCATCATTAATTCCCCATGATTCCTAGTTGGAATTTGTTAAAAAACCAAAAAAAATAGTTTTTTGTATTAAAATTCTTCAACTTATATGAACAAAGTTTCTCATTTTCTATGAAAGAGACTATGAAACTCCCTTAAAAAATTGCTAGTTACTGCTTAGTATTAAGCCTATTTTTAAGTTTAAGCTTAAAATGCTCAGTTTCTTTAATCAATTTCATTTCCCATCTCTTTTTTTGCTCTCTTCTTACAAGTGGTTTTAAAATGGGTAAAAACGAAAAAACAGGGTCTTCTAGGAAAGAAATTCAAGAGGTTCAAATGAAAATGCCTCGGATATCTCAAGTATTGAAGGTATAAGTTTCAATCCATCATTCATTTCATATACTACTTACAAAACACGAGATGCAGGTAAGCATTCTTGGGAAGAAATATTTACTTTATTTGAAGAAAAGAAGTGGATAGGATCATAAATCTCAAATGATGATTATTCCGCCGATTTTAAGACTATTAGGAAAACTATGTGGCATAGAATTGCAACAAGACCAAATATTTGTCCCTATTTTGATACGATAAACTAGATTTTGATGCATTCTCACATTCCGGCCTATTCTATCTTTTATCACAACCAAAATGTGGTTGCCTCTTGGAAGCCTGAAGTACTTGACAATATTTATAAGTTAAATCCCCCATAAATTCTTTTGAATAGGGAATTCTCAGATGATTCAATGAAAATGTTTTGAAGAAGAAAAAATATTGTAACTCAGTCATTAAAGAATAGCTACATGATCCCGAAAATTGTAAATTGAAAATAGGGAAATATCACCCAATAGCAATCTTAAAAAACCCTTTTAGGTATATAGTGAAGATGTTCTATAGTCTATATGGACAAGCCAATCTAGAGCCTTGCAAACTTGAATGGGTCCCTCTTATTCATGGGATCCATAAATAATCAAAGAGATTCAATTAGGTAGATATTTTATCTCACAATATATTAGAGGCAATAAAATTATCTAAAGTTGATCCTCTTGGGTTTGAACTGGGATTTCATATCTCTGCCTATCTCATGGATGTTGTCATGGCCTCAGTTCCTTTTCTTGAATTGGAATTAAGGTATTCTTTCAATTTTCAACAGACAATAAAACGTTACACTTCAATTTTATTGGAAATTAACTGCAATAAGCGTTTCTATGATATTTGCAATTATATCATGATTCCCTTACATGATGTAACAACCCTAGTGAAAATTCCATGTAATAAAAGTTAATAAAGGAAAAATAATAACCACGGTTATTGGACACTTATTCCAAGCTGAATGTTGGGGAAGACATCCTAGTGTGGGTGTTCATTTGGTTTATTATGGCTAAGGAAATTGGAAATGGCAAAGGCTTTGGAAAGGCAAAATGGCATTAATTGACATTTTATTTATGAAAATAAAGGAAATTACGAGAAAAGGAAGGTGAAATGTCACATGTTGCATGTGAGGAGGAAAATGAAGGAAAAAAATTGAAAATGAAGAAAATGGAAGCCTTATTAATAAAAAGGCTTATGAGGATCAGTTGGTACCTTTTTTCAGTTCAATTTTGGAGAGTTGTCTCTCTCACACTCTTGGACACTTCATGTTTTCTTGGAGCACTTTAGCATTAGATCAAGAAAAACAAACAAGACAAGAGGAAGCAAAGATAAAGTAAGGAACAGTAGGATCTAGTATCTACAATGAGATTATTTGTAGATATCGATTTGCATGTGTGATTTTCTTGCTAGATTTAGCATGCATGGTTATGCATGTATGTTCTTGGTTCTCTTACTGTCATGGGCATGGGTTTTTCCAGGTGTGACAATGTTTTTCATCCCAGATTCTCCATTTCCAAATAGTTGTGGTGTGGTGGGTTCTTTTGTATGTTGTTGAGCTAAATTGTCAGATGGACTCAAAGATGAGTGGAGTGGTCCCAAGATTATTCACAGGGCCATGGAATACCAAGATCGAATACATGGTAAACCCTGAATGTGAACACCTTGATTGAACCTAGAAATTATGTGACCAGAGAATGGTGGGATACACAGTAAATCTCAGTGGTGAGTACCCTTGATTGGGCCTAGGAATCTTGGGATGGGATACATCGTAAAGCCCAGAGGATGGAGACATCGAAGGCCTAGGAATCCCTTGACCAATAATAGCAGGATACATGGTAAAGCCGAGAGGTTGGGATAGACAAATCCGTTATGGTGTAGATGGAGAGATCTAGTGGCATCCATGCTTGTTTTTGGTCTAGTGATCCAGTGAGGATTGTGGTAAAGCCTGATATTGTATGTTTATTGTTTATGGCCTAGTGATCTGGTGGGGATAGAGATAAAGCCTAGCTCTATTGTTGAGGGCAAGGTGGTGTAGCCTCAGGATGACCTGGTTGATTTTTCTTATAACTCCCACATTCATGCTTGGAATATGGCACAGGGGTGATTAGCTAAAAGAAAGATTTGGCTCAACCAATCTATGGTTGGGTGGTACGTGGAAGTCTCGAACTTGGTTGGACTAATCATTCATTAATAAGAACTATTTCTCCTTGGTATTTTATGAGCAAATTTACTGGTACATATAAGGCATTTATGGCTAATGTATCCTTGTTATTTATTTTGGTTATATGGTGTTTATGAGCATGTTTTATGACAATGATGATTGTATGGCTCTCATCATGTTTTGATTTTTAAATGAATGTACAATTAATATATGACCTAATAGATTATAATGTAGCTAATTTGATAACGTATCAATGATTCTTAGCGATTCTCAGATAAGTATGAGGCACCTATGCTCAGATCTGTTGTTATCTCCTATAGAATACATATTTGTGACATGTTTAATGAAATGTTTGTCGTGGCTAGTAGGGTTCCATCCAAGTCCTTGTTCAATTATTTTCATTTGTATCATTGTTCCGGTGTTACTTTTCATTCCTGAAAGTTTCATGGAGTTCTGGGCAGTGGCCTAAGTCCTCACCCTAAAAAAATGGCACAGAATCTGGGGTCACAGGCTTAGAACTAGTTGAAAAAGACCCTAGTCGATTGCATTTTCATGTTGTGAGAGCGATTGGAGAGCCCCAGTCACGTGCATGCCCATTTCATGGGAGTGACTAAGGCTCCAGGGCAGTGAAGTGTCAAGTTATCTCAGGGGTTGATCACCTAGAAGGATTGGTTGACTCCTGTAGCTTTTGTGACATGTGCAAAAAGTCAGGTTGGTTGTGTTGTGTCGATTCCACTTCCTTAACTATACATGGGGATTTGAATCAGATTGTATTAGCCTCTCATTACATGTTTAACCCAACGGACTAGTTAACTTGGGTAAATGTGGGAGGAGGTTGTTATAGAGTGGTATCAAAGCATGGTTCGCCCCTTGGACTGGATGGGTAGTGTGTGTTGGTCATGCATTCATGTCGGTTGCATATGTGTTACTTATACTTGTGGTAATTGTGCTTGTTGCATATGCATGGTGTTGATAATGGTTGCACTGATGTTGCCATGTGAAAGTGGATGGTGTGTTATTGGATGTGTTTATCATGAGTATAAGTCGGTTATGCACTGGTTATGCATGTCAATGTTTGTATGTATCATGTATGCATGCATGGTGTCCATATGTTCATTATGCATACATTGATATGGGTGTAGTTGTCATGCATGGGGTCATGTTGTGTGGTTGATATGGTCATGCATTAATGACTGGACTATGGTTAAGATCATATCTATATGTTATTATGATTATATTTATACATGTATTATGTTAATCTAGTTGAACTTGAAGATGAGATATCCTCCCCGAACTATACAGAGGTATCACGATTATGTTTATATTTGGTTTAGTTGGCATGGTATGCTTTGCAGGAAGAAAACAACAAAGATGACTAGCAAGATGGTAGACTACATTTCCTGAGACTCCCCCCATGGATCAGATGAGAAGTGTGGTGTTGGAAATTCTTTTGACTTAGCAAACACATTAGAAGCTTGAAGGAATAATTAAGGAGTTGTAAGGTAGATAATGACATAATCATGCAGACACAAAAGAAACAAGCAGAAGTCAATGAAATAAACCTTCAAAGTTTGTCAGACTTCCAGAGATAGGACCACTTTGAATCAGCCATGGACAATAGAATAGGACTAATGGGGCATACGGCAGTAGATCTCCTGGAGGGCACAGGTCAGATAGGGATGACACGGTTAGAGATGACAGGTTCTTGGATACTCTAGATCAGAGAGGTGATGGACACATGTACTATTCTAGTTCTGGTTCCAATAGGCACTATGATCATCATCATTATCATCCTCACAGGACAAGTGACAGGGGATATTTTCCGGATGAGTTTAAGATAGCTAAGCCACCTATCTTTGATGGAGATTTTAAGAAGCTAGAGGATGCAAAGGATTGGTTACTTGGGATGAGGAAGTTCTTTGAGTTGCATAATTACACAAATAATATGAAGGTCAAAGTAGCTATCTTCAGCCTGAAAGGTAAATAAGACATCTAGTGGGGACATGTGAAGCAGGTTAGAGACATCAAGACAAAAGAGTTCATTTGGCATGAATTTAAGAGACTTTTCAGGATGAAGCACATGTCAAAGAGGTACTACGACAACAAAGCCAAGGAATTTTATGAGCTAAAAATGGGATAGATGAAAGATGAGGAGTATACGACTAAGTTCTTGGAGCTATTGAGGTATGTAACATATATCAAAGATAAAAACACTAACTTTTAGATATTTGTCAATGGATTTTCATTAACATTTAAGGATTAGACTGAGTATGAAGAACCTCGGTCATTAGAGGAAGTTATTGGGAAACTGAAGCACTATTATGAGCAATCAAAACATAAGACAAAATATCAACAAGGTTGGAAATGGAAAGACAAAGTAAAGGTAAATGGAAGCTGAAAAGAACAAGGCTTCAGAATGCATAAGATAAAGACAATGTTGCACCATACAAGAAGTTCAACATAGCTAGACAAGGAAATGGGTCACAACAACAAAATATAGGTAATGGTTTGCGAGAGATTTTTGCGGCGAAAATCACATGAGAAACCATTTGTCGACGTGTTTTGAACCAACTAGTGTGGTTCATCGTCAGGACAAGTTGAAGAAACAGATCCAGTCTAGCATGTTAAATAGTCTAAGCAAAGACTCCAACAACTACAAAAGATTAACGGCTAATTTTTGACTCTAGGACCCAGGTCAAATTTACATTTATTAATTTAATAATATTATTATTATTTATTATTATATTTATGGAACCAAGTTAAATTAGGTATTTAGATAAATAAAATAAATTAATGGTTAGTTTTTTAAAAATTCATTTATTTCTTTAAATCATTACATTATCTATATATATATATATATATATATATATATATATATATATATATATATATATAAAATAATATTCGATTGATAAGAAAAGGTTAGGATTAATAAAATTATATAAATAAATACCAGGTTAGTATAAAAAGTTAATTTATTTGTTTATTAAATTATTCATTAATTATTATTATTATTATTATTATTTACTATTTTATTTATGGAACTAAGTTAAATTAGGTACAAATAAATAAAACAAATTAATGGTTAGTTTTTTTTTTTTCTTTTATTTATTTAAATTACTAATTATATATATATATATATATATATATATATATATATATATATATTAATTAAAATAATAATATTAGGTTGTTAAGAGAAAATTAAAAATAAATACCCTAATGGATGGTTTAAAAAGCTAATTTATTTGTTTATTAAATTATTCATTAATTATTATATATATAAATATAAATATAAAATATATATATATATATATATATATTTATTTATTTATTTATATATATAATAATTAATGAATAATTTAATAAACAAATAAATTAACTTTTTATACTAACCTGGTATTTATTTATATAATTTTATTAATCCTAACCTTTTCTTATCAATCGAATATTATTATTTTAATTAAAATATATATATAAGTAATAATTTAAAGAAATAAATGAATTTTTAAAAAACTAACCATTAATTTATTTTATTTATCTTTACCTAATTTAACTTGGTTCCATAAATATAATAATAAATAATAATAATAATATTAAATTAATAAATGAAAATTTGACCTGGGTCCTAGAGTCAAAAATTAGCCGTTAATCTTTTGTAGCCGTTGGAGTCTCTGCTTAGACTATTTAACATGCTAGACTGGATCTGTTTCTTCAACTTGTCCTGACGATGAACCACACTAGTTGGTTCGAAACGCGTCGACAAATGGTTTCTCATGTGATTTTCGCCGAAAAATCTCTCGCAAACTTGTTATGGATCACAGAAGCCTCAGCTCTACTATAGGTAATGGTACTAGATAGTTGGAGTGTTGGATATGTGGTAAAGAGCATCTCAAGAAAGATGGTTCGCAAAATCGGGGTGGTAGGCCTCTGATTTATAGTGCACAAGAGGCGCAAACTATTGGGGATGTTGGGCAGAGAATTCCTCATATATATGCAGTGCTGGATAACAGGAAGGCAAATCACTAGGAATATATCATTGATATGGATGGTAAGATTTGTGATCAAGTTGTTTCTATTTTGATTGACTCTGGATCTTATTATATGTATATTAGTCCTGACTTGGTGGATAAGAGCAGGTTGAATAAAGAAGTGCATGCTAATATTGGTTAGTACAATTGACTACAATTACAAAGAAGAGAGTTCATCTTTGGGTAAGAGCTCGTGCATTTGAACTGAATGGTATGCCTACATCAACGCATTTGAATGTATTGTCGTTAGGATCATACAATATGTTGTTGTATGGAACGGTTATATCTACATATGAACAAGGTGGATTGTTATGACAAAGCCATTGAATGTTTGGATAACAATGGAGAGCAAAAAATATTATATGGTAAGAAGAAGGCATCATCAGTTAGGATGGTGTTGACGGTGTTGGATCCACAAACATTCAGGTGATTTCCCTGGTATGAAGTCCCAATTAAACCTCACACTGTTTGGTGGAGGAGTCCAATTTTTTAAGATGTCTTAGTTTTCATTTACTTAGAGCTTTTCCTTAGCTCCTTTTGTTCAGCATATGAGAGTGTTATGCTGGTGTCTTCAAAAAGTGAGGTGAGTGTGCTTGGTGAGTACATAATGTAACTGTGTCTAGGGTCTCTTACTACAAAAGGGAGAGAGTAAAGTAAGCCTCTAAGTGAGAGGTAATAATACCACCCAAGAAGAGACACACACGAACCAGAAGGGTCTGCCTAGCATCCAGTAGAATAGACCACAGCGGATGTGACAGTCATTAAAACTGAAGTACAAGGGAAGACCCACCCACCATCTAGCAGAGTAATCCATAACGGATGTGACGGTTGTTATAACCAGTAAACAAGGAAGGTCTGTCTAGTATCATGTAGAGTAGTCCACAAGGATGAGAAAATAGTGATAACCAATACAACCCATTCCCAACAAGGTAACTACTAAAATAATCGAAATAGTTCAACTATCTTAGTAGATGTGAAACGAACATGAATTAAAAATTTCAAAAGAGTAGTCGTACAAACATCTGCAAAACATGCATGAAAATGTGTTGGCCTTAACAAGCTTTTGTATTAAGCAAAAGTTCCAAGACACATATGTACACCATACATCACTAGCCCCGATAGTGGGACATTGGAGCCACTCTTCGCTCCTCAAAGAACTGCCTGAAAACTCTCAATGCTTCGTGGGAAGAGCCAAAGTGAAAATTCCTTCCTCATACAATGGGATGGGTATATATAACCAAGGATGATGCTTGACCCTTGTGACTCTTGGACTACCCTCATGATCGTTCAATTTCCTATGACTTTTCAATTGACATGACTCTTCATATTCTTGTGTGTCCATTGGAATTTCACTTTACATTACATTCGATTTACAGAAGATATGGCCCATAATAGTGATGTGGCCTTTGAAAACTCATGACACAACTTGACATGATATTGCTAACATGGACTAGCTAGATGTGGTGGCAATGTCAAGTTATTGTTGCTACTGAGTGATGAATGTCTTCTTGGATGTGCTTTCTTTTCTCCTTCGCATGGCTTGATGTTGCAGAGTATTCAATGACCTTGGTCTTGAAAAGTGGTTGCATGCAGGTGTTCCCTCACTTGGTTTTTTTTATGACCTTCTTCTATCCATCCAAATGTAAGAAAGTCTTCTAGCATGTTCACTCCTTCATCTCCTTCATCGTCTTTCCATGATCTAAATGTTTACTTGTTCCTGCAATTCACTCATGACGGGACAACAACAAATCCAAAACCTCCTAGTCTATGATGATGCATTGTTAACCATGGACTGGACCCGGGACAAATGACAAGTTGGGAAGAGGGCTCTGCCATTGCACATTGTGCAGTTCCAAGTGACAGGGAGGGAGACCGGTCACTGAGACTACGCAAAGCACAACTTAGGCTTGACTGAGGAACTCTGGAGCACAGTCTTCACTGCCAGGAAAAATTGCGCATAGTCCACTAGGAGGCAAGATTGTGTAGTTGAGATCATTAGTGGTAGATACAAGGTAAGATCCTAGGAGGCAGGTCTACGCAATTTTTTGAGGGAAGATAGGACAAGGCAGCATAGAGACCAAGTAGGACATTTTTGTGCAGTTTTTGGGAGCATTGAGTCCTGACTGAGGGATGACACTAGGGGGAGACCTCTGCGCAGTTTTGGGAGGAAAAGCAGGCTCATATTTCTGCACATTGCAAGGTTCCAGTGGTCAGGGAGGAGGCTTGATGATTGATCCTGAGAAATGCACAGTTCAAGTTAGGCTTAAGGTAACTTCTGCGCAATTTTGGGAAGGAAGGCAAGCTACTCAACTCTGGGATTGCACAGTGCAACTGTCCCAGAGGACAGTCTCTGTGAACTGTGCAGTTCCACATAGCAGAGCAGCATCACTGAGGGCTGAGACTACACAATGCAGCTCAGTCAAGGCCCGGTCAGAAGGATTTTCAGGAAAATGGCTAAGTGTGAGAGGCAAGTGAAATTGCGAGGAAATTGACATTTGGATCACACATATTAGGGGAATTTTGAGGTCTAAAATGGGCCTTGTAAGGAAATTATAAAATAATAGTGGAAATAATAAAATAAGATTAAATTACATCATCAAACTTTAGAGGGAAAAAAAGGAAAAACTACTTTTTTAACTTGTATTTTCAACTTATATCCCTATGGGTTTACTCACATTTCGGGCGAAAACACTCATTGGATGTAGAATTTGATTCCTCATCCAAGGAGTACCAATGTTGCATTCTTTCAATGGACCCTACTAAACAAAAAAAGATAAATACATGAAAAAATGTTATTACAATCACACTTTTTCATGTATTTCTCATTTTTCGTTTAGTAGGGTCCATCGAAAGTATGTAACATGGGTACTCCTCGAATGAGGAATTAAATTTTGCATCCAACAAGTACTCCCCTTGAAATTTAAAGAAAAACTTAGGGATATAAGTTGAAAAAGTAGTTTTATTATTTTATTATTTTATTATCTCAAAAATGGTGAATCATCCCCCATGATTAACATCATTATCTTGAATCGTATTGGTTCTTATAAATTTTGTTGTACATTTTTCTTAGGAGGCCCATTTTAGACCTCCAAAGTTCTCTAATGCTTAGCATACTTCAATGACACGACAAGATCGACCGTCGAAACAACAAAGCATTACCCTCTATGAGACTATCTAGATCCAAAAGAGACAAGTGTGATACTTGAGATAAACCTTAGGACAACCGTGATGACACTTGTGCGATAGTGCTTACAAATTTGCATGTTTTCCTTTATCCTTGTGGGCTTTGTTCCACTTTAAGACTAAGCCACCCACACTAAAGCTAATACTCTCTGCATAATTTCTATCGAACCATCTCTTGATACGATTCTGGTGGAGTGAAATTTTTGCTTTTGCTTTTGTTTTGATCCTTTCTTCCTGTAACTTGTGCAATGTCTCCATCATATGCTGAACTAAAAGACACAGCTTTCATTGGGATTCTTGGGATAACTGGAGAGCAGGCAAGTAAATGTTCAGTGGAAGTATGGATTCCTTTCCATATACCAGGAATTAGGGGGGAGTATTCAGAGAAGGCTTAGGTGTGACTTGGTCAGCCCATAAGGCATTCCCGTGAGCGAAGTGTCAGTTTTGCTGCTCCATGTAAATTGTCTTTTTTTATGATGTGAATGAGGTTCCTATTTGTAGATTCAGCAAGACCATTTCCCTATGGATAGTAATTAGCAAAATGCTTCAAGGAAACACCATTTTATGGTACAAAATCATAAAGCTTTAACAAAGAAAATTATGTTGCATTATTAAAAACACGTAGGAACACCAAACCTAGAGATGATTTTCTACTATAGGAAGTTGATGACTTCCTGATTGTTCACTTATTTCAGCGGAACTGCCTTTGTCCACCACGTGAAATAATCTGTAGCAGTTAGAATATAGTGGTTTTGCTTCAATAAATGTGGGACCCCAATGATATCCAAGCCCCACTGTTGGAATGGTTTTTCCACTGAAACAAGCTACAACGGGGTTGCTGACCTTTGGTTTCTGCCAACGCACCTTTGACAGACCAAACACTTGCAGCATAAGCATGTGCATCCTTGAATAATGTAGGCTAGCAAAAATAGGCCCACATAAACTTGTGTGTTGTGGTGTTACCCGTGAACTATCCCCCGGCTGGTTCATCATGGAGATCAAGTAAAACCTTTTTTCAGTCTTGTGCCTCCAGGCACCTAAGAAAGATACCATTATGGTGCCTTCTATAAAGCACCTCATGCACCAACTGGTATGATAAATATTTCAGTCGAAATTCCCTCTTATTCTGCATAGAAAAATGAGAGGGCACAGTGCCATGCTCAACGTACTGACACACCTCCACGTACCAAGAGTTTCCTTGGGAAGTGGGAGGGGCTTGCTCAACATTCTACATTTCTATTTCTTGTTGCCATCCTGCGAGCTCTTCTTCTTCCTCTTGTGCATGAACTGCTTTTTCTACTAGTTTGGAAATACCATGACCCTTGATGGTATGAACTAGTTTGACGTCAATATCATACTCTTGCAGTCTTGTCATCCAGTTCGACCTTCTCTCACCTAGTTCTTGTTGAGCAAGAAATGATCTAACATTTGGGTGTGGCACAAAGATAATGCAATGGTTTTTCAACGGGTAGGGTCTGGAATGCTTCATCGCCTTGTACACTACATAAGATTGTTTGTCCATGGAGGGATAGTTGAGTTCTGGTCCTTGTAGGCTCACAATGATGAAGGAGATGGGTTGCTCATTGTTCAACTCATCCTTTTGAGTGAGCACCACAACGAGTGAAGTGTCAAAAGAAAAAGTGTAGAGCAAGAAATATTTGCTGAAGTTTGGGTTGTATAGCACTGGTGCCTCTATTATTTCTTGTTCGATAGGGGTGAACGCGTCCTTTTCCCACTTTCCCCAACTGTAAATTTCACCTTTCTTGATCATCTCCTGTATGGGTTTAAGAATTTCCGCATAATCAAAGATGAAATTTCTGAGGAAGTTGATCTTCCCTAAGAAAGATGGCATAACTTTCTTATTCAGGAGTGGGGAATCTGCGTGATGGTCTGAACCTTGTCCGGATCTACCTTGATCCTGCCTTTGGCAATGATGTGTCCAAGCAAGTTATCCTCAAACACTGTGAAGATGCTCTTCTTTGGATTCAAGGATATCCCGTTTCGAGATCGCTCAAAGATCTTCTTGAGATGGCATAGGTGGTCTAATCGTTTCCTTGAGAATATTGTTACGTCATCGAGATAGACCACTACACTCTATTTGATAACCCCATGAAAGGTGATGTCCATTGCCCGTTGAAATTTTGCACCTGCGTTTACCAACCCAAACGACATTCTACGGAAAGCGAATGTACCCCACTTGGTACGAAATGTTGTTTTGATTCCGTCAGGCTCTGCTACCAGAACCTGGTTGTATCCTGAAAAGTCGTCAAGCAAAGAAAACATCTCTACTCCAGATACTGTCTGTAGTATATGCTCCATGCACGACACTAGGTGGTTGTCCTTATCTGAGGCGCGATTGAGATTATGGAAATATATGCATAGGCAAATCTCCTCGGGCATCTTTCTAATAGGGACTAAATTGGACACCCATTTCAAATTTCACAATTTATAGATGATCCGAGCATCAAACAACTTGGTTAGTTCTTTTTGTATAAGGGGTTCAAGTGATGGATGAACCTTCCTCAAATTCTGCTGAAAAGGTTTGGCCGCTCCTTGATCGGTATGACGAGTTTGATTATTTGCATGTCATATGTATTAAGATCATCGTACGTCCATGTGAATACATAATCGTACTACTTGAAAATTTGGATGAAAGCCTGCCGCTCTTGTGATGTACAACATGTATTGAGATTCACAAAATTTAGATCCTTTTTTGTTCCCAGATTGATTTATTCGAGCAACAACGTAGAGCTACGGGTTTTGGAATTTGGAGGTCCCTGAAAACCCTAGGCGCACCAAAACATCTCATCAAACCCATGCCATAACTCTGCTCCAAAACTTTAGAACAACCTCCTAAACAGGGTTGAACATCTGGTATCAGTATACTGTCAAATTACTCCTCAGATTAGGGTATTGATCTGCCTTCAAAAAAATGAAAATCACCAATAAGGTTTCTCTAGTGAAAGACTAAATTCTAACAAGTTCTGCTTCAAATGATGCCACAAAATAAGCTTTAGAAGTGGCCTAAAACCTGCACCGAATTTTAATTATGCTCATGAAATAATGCTTTAGAACTGGTCATAGACTAATCATGGAATGACCTTTAAGGTCGAATCTTAAATAAATTAGCTGAATAGGCCTCAAATGAATGAGAGATAGCCCTAAAATTTCCACAAAAACCCTGATTTAAGCCTTGAAAATCAACCAAAAGGAGTGTCAAATTTAGGACTCATTAGTGAATTGTCTTGTGTGAATGGATGTCTCATCCTGCCATAGGAATCTCTGTAAAGAAGCCCAAATTCTAGTATTAGATTGTCTTCTTTGAAGACCAAACCTTGCAAGAAAAGAGGGCCGAATATAGCTATTAGGGCTTGTGCATATAACCTCAGAAGGAGTCCATATATGGGTTAACGAAAGGGCTGGAAAAAAACTTAGAATATACCTATAATACCTCAAAGAAGCCCACGAAAACCAAGAGCCAAAAAAAAAACTTAAACCCAAAAACCCTTCTTCAAATTCGACCCACTGCTTCAGTTAATTAGGACTATTCAAAGACACATATTTCAGAGACTAATCATAGATATTAGCATGTCATTTTTTTTCATTGCATTTGAGGAGGAAATGATCCATTTGTTATAGTGACCGTGGAGGCTTCTAGGAGGAGGTCAACATGTCCAATAGGAAAGGGAGATGACCAATAAAAAATCAAATTGAATTTTCAGAAATTAATATCTTTGGAGCCAAAATTTTAGTCTCCTTTGAGGCTGACTTGAACTCCAAGTATCTTATATTTGGCAATACTTCTACATAAACCAAATTGGGCTAATATAGTCAACATGTAATGAGTTAATAGGCCCATTATCATGTAATTGAATATTCTTGAGAATAAATGCTACTTAATTAATCAATCAACAAGTTGTCCTTAACATCTTGCTTTGGGGATCTTGAACAATTTTTAGGGCTTCAACTTTGATGAAGCATATCTCCTTAATCGCGCGGAGTTATGGAGTGTGCCACCCACCATTGAAATTAGCATGGCAAGGATAACATGATAGCAATGGGAATGAAAGCACATTCATTGTTCATTGTCCTAGAATGGGGCATCTAGGGCTTTCATTCCTCTTTTCTAGTGCTTCTTGTCATTTGGAGCTTCCAACCAATGTAAACTAGAAAAATATTAAGAGCATTCAAGGACTGACATTAGAACCAATGGAAACACCATTCAACAACCCCCCCCCTTTTTCATTGATGGAAACACACATACTCCCCCTGTGATTTATGCTAACCCTGACTCTATGCTCCATTCTTCCATTCTTGATTTCTCTCCCCCTTTGACATCAATGGCAAAGGGTTACTCCCCCCGATGAAATATATTCCTTTGAATTCCTACAATATACATTTCTTCCTTTAATTTATTTTCTCCTCCTGACATGCTAAGCCTCACATGACTTGCCACAACTGATTTTACCTACCCATAGTACTAAGTACTCTTCCGACAACTTCTTCACATCTACCATCTGTCAAACAAATTTACAGCCACTGCTACATTGACTCCCCTCTTCAACTTTCACAAGTTAGGGAGTCAACAAGCTGAATTATTTAGAATGGTGTGTGAACCAACTCTGCATCCAGATCAACCTGATCCTCAACACCTTCCATTATAGATTCATCATGATCTTGCGACTTCACAAATTCTAAGGGCATGACTATTGAGATTTTTTCATTTTCATGATCTTATTGTTTTTTTTTCTTCTCGAAATATTATTGTATCTAATACTAGAATCATTCTTCATGGAATATTCCATCATGTATCTACAATCACAAGCTATATGCCCATATTTATGGCATTTGAAGCATTCTACATGATACATGAATGATGAAGCAACTAGCATATACTTTATGTTGACGAATCCATTTGGATATTTGTCTTGTCTTCTGGAAACCTTGTGCCTATGGTTTTTATAATGTCTTTGATAATCATCCCTATCATAAGCTTTTCAATCCCTAACCTTATGTCCAAAGTTAGTACATACAAAATAATAACCATTAGACATGACAAGGTACTTTGATAGAAAGGCTTGCCTTGATGATCTCTTGAATACATTTTTTCTTGGAGGAGGATTAATCCTTTGTTGTTATTTTTCATTGATTACCTCAACATGACTTCTTGGATTAACATCACTTTCCATATTTTTTTTCCTTCACTTCAATTTGAATTTTGAGAGGTCTTGCTATCAGGCTTCTCATCAATCTTGTTTTTTGGGGGTTTAGAGCTTTTTCCTTCACTACATGGAGCTTTACCTTCTTATTTTTCCTTCATCTTCAACTGGGCAATGACATTATTCTTCCTTTTGTCATCCAACAATTTCTCCTTCTGCAATTTCCTAAGATTGTCTATTTCAGCTAGGGCAGCGTCAACTTCTCTTTTCTTTTGAGTAATATCTTCTTGAAATTGACTTTTCAAGACTTTTATTCTTTCCTCTACCTCCTATACTTGTAGTTTTACAAGGATGACTTTTTTTGTTGCTTTGTTAAACTATTTCATTTGTTTCTTCTGTATTTCACTTTCCTTTCTGAGCCCATTAGTTTCAGCTAGACATGTATCTAGTTCCTTTTTATTTTTCCCAACTTCTACTTTGTACTTCTAAACAAATAGATCTAATTTCCTTGTCAAGTTTTTCTCTTTCTTTTTAACTTCTTGAATTTGAAGTCTTTGAAGGGCAACTTCTTCTTTCGAGTGTTTAATTTTGCTTCCCAGTTTTGTGAAGATCACATACGACGTTAATCAATTCTTCCTCCATTTCATCTACTGCTTCTTCGTCTTCATCTACTTTGTCTGAATCATAATTATCAACAACATTTTCATCTTGCCTTGCATGATTCTTTGAGTAGAGATCATGGAGCTTCTTCCAAAGACTTTTGGTTGAAGATAATTGATCAACTTTCTCTTTTACAAAGTTTGGTAAATCTCTTAGAATGACATTTATTTATTTTTCATTGTACCTTATAGATTCATCAGTAGATGTGTCTCTAAAAACAACAGAGCTCCATACATCACATCCATGAGCTTTCAAATAGACTTCCATTTTGGATTCCCATATTTCATATTTGGCTTCATCGAACTCAAGAGATGGACCAAATTGATTTTCTTCATTCGTTGTAATAGATTTTGAGTCTATTGTAGTACCAGAGACTTCCTTTGGTCGTTTGGATGTGTGCTTCTTTGACCTTCCCATCTCTACACTTTTGAGATCTACCTTTCAGCTATTAGGCTGCAAGTGAAGGAACCTGCTCTGATTCTACTTGTTGGAAATTCTGAGAGGGGGGTGAATCAACATTTCTCTTCAATCAATTATTTTTAAGTCAATGAGCATTAAATATTATTAACATTAGATTAAAACATAAAACAACACCATTCAACAATGCACCATATCAAGATAATACACAAGATATTTTTAGTTGCAAACCCTTCGAGGAGAAAAACCACCGAATGCTTCATAATATAAGTCTTCAAAATTTTACATCAATAAGAAGCTCCAACTTCCATGATTCTCCAACAACCATTGGAAGTAGGCTCCAAATGGAAGGATGCTCCAACTAGAAGGATGCTCCAATTCCATGGTTTACTAGCTCCAACAAGAAGGGCACTCCAATGCCCTAGTTTTATCAGCTCTAACTAAAAGGATGCTCCAACACCCTACACGAGCTCCAAACTGCCCTAGCACCACCTTGCCACCTTGAAGTGTTCTCAGGATCCACCCCAAGGAAACTCCCCTCTCCACCTTGCACCACCATTGCACCCTTCAATTCACCACATCAAACCAAGTTTCACAATTTTTATATTACGTGCACCTGTGCTCAATATAAACATAGGAATAACAATTTGATAATTTTGTCAATTTTCAATGTTAGATCCTACATAAATAACTTTTCCAAAAACCTTGTCACATCATCTTTGCTCAATATATATATGCTCATCCCTCTATTGAATCAATACACTCAATAATATGGCAAACCACTCTAACATCTCAACATTGATTGGAATGAACACATCAACAATATTCCCACTGTTATTATCGGTAGAGATAGATTCACAATAGGTTTCTAAGATGAAATCACTGCATACAATGAAACTTCTATCCAAACCCTTATAGTATCAATTTCTTTCAAAAACATCCCACACAAGCCAATAATTTTTCTCAAATACTTTTGACAAACACTAGCATCAATAGTATATGTTTTAATATAGTACTAGCAACCCACATATATTTCTTTACCTCTTTTGAATAAATAAATACATACATCTTCTCTACCCATAACAGAAGTACTTCCAAACCCTAACAATAAAAAATGTCAACAAATTGCCACATATATTTTGTCAAAGATTAAGTCATCTATTTCTTTTTGTTGTTGTTAACAACGAAAATGTACCAATGCACTAGATATAAAACTCTATTTCCTAATAAACCTAAGGAAGGTCGACTAAGCAAGTAGATTTAGAATTATAATTACTAATATTGTAAAACACAATTTCCTAACCCCACTCCACAACACATATTAGAAGGAGGTGGTTACTAAGCTGACCCAAGATCCAAGGTAGCGTTATGGAAATGAGATCTAAAAAGTTCGACCATTTCCAACTTAATCAAAACCTTGAATAGATAACATAGTTGTGTTTATCTCATCGAGACGATTCCGACGTGTTGTTAGGACTCAACAACCTCCTCATTTGATTGATTTATTTTGAAAAAGGGAAAGAAAAGAAAATGACGACCCTATAAATATTTTTATCATTTCCTTGTAATTTTTCCCCTTTAAAAAATAATAAAATCTTGAAAAAATATAAAACAAAGTTAGAAGGTTGGAGGATAGAACACTTTGTTTGAAATAATTGATCCAATTTCCTGACCTCCGATCCTCCCGACCATCTAAGAGTCGAGGTTAGATAATTTCATTTAAAATATTTTCTATTAATAAATCCTAACCTATGAATGTCCGAACTCCTTGACTATCTGACTCATCCAACCATCTTGGAGTTGGGGGTCGAAATGATTTTGCTCAAAACTTTTATAATCACGACTACCGTCTACATCTATTTTCATTTTCTCTTGATTTTTTTTTATTTCTTATTTATTTTCTTTTAATAAAATAACATTGGAGATCAGGAAGTTGATAACTTAAGTTACAAAGAAAACACCTGACTACTCACCACTAACTAAATAATGCCTCATTATCTGAGCAGTTTAAACAATTGGATGCCATTTATGGTTAAATTCATATTAATGAACCAGTTCATGTTTTTTTTCGGTTTTATCAATTCTACATCATGCATCATTAATTCCCCATGATTCCTAGTCGGAATTTGTTAAAAACCAAAAAATTAGTTTTTTGTATTAAAATTCTTCAACTTATATGAACAAAGTTTCTCATTTTCTATGAAAGAGACAATGAAACTCCTTTAAAAATTTGCTAGTTATTGGTTATTATTAAGCCTATTTTTGGGTTTAAGCTTAAAATACTTAGTTTCTTTAATGAATTTCATTTCCCATCTCTTTTTCTGCTCTCTTCTTACAAGTGGTTTTAAAATGGGTAAAAAGGAAAAAGCAGGGTCTTCTAAGAAAGAAATTCAAGAGGTTAAAATGAAAATGTCGCGGATATCTCAAGTATTGAAGGTACAAGTTTCAATCCATCATTCATCTCATATACTACTTACAAAACATGAGATGCAGGTAAGCACTCTTGGGAAGAAATATTTACTTTCTTTGAAGAAAAGAAGTGGATAGGATCATAAATCTCAGATGATGATTATTCTACCGATTTTGAGACTATTAGGAAAACTAAGTGGCATAGAGTCGCAACAAGACCAAATATTTGTCCCTATTTTGATATGATAAACTAGATTATGATGCATTCTCACATTCAAACTATTCTATCTTTTATCACAACCAAAATGTGGTTGCCTCTTGGAAGCCTGAAGTACTTAACAATATTTATAAGTTAAATCCCCCATAAATTCTTCTGAATAAGGAATTCTCAAATGATTCAATGAAAATGTTTTGAAGAAGAAAAAATATTAGAACTCAGTCATTAACGAATAGCTACATGATCCCAAAAATTGTAAATTGAAAATAGGGAAATATCACCCAATAGCAATCTTCAAAAACCCTTTTATGTATATAGTTAAGATGTTATATAGTCTATATGGACAAGCCAATCTAGAGCCTTGCAAACTTGAATGGGTCCCTCTTATTCATGGGATCTATAAACAATCAAAGAGATTCAATTAGGTAGATATTCTATCTCACAATATATTAGAGGCAATAAAATTATCTAAAATTGATCCTCCTGGGTTTGAACTGGGATTTCATATCTCTGCCTATATCATGGATGTGTCATGGCCTCAGTTCCTTTTCCTTGATTGGAATTAAGGTAATCCTTCAATTTTCAACAGACGATAAAATGTTACACTTCAATTTTATGGGAAATTAACTGCAATAAGCATTTCTATGATATTTTCAATTATATGATGATTCCCTTACATGATGTAACAACCCTAGTGAAAATTCCATGTAATAAAAGTTAATAAAGGAAAAATAATAACCATGGTTATTGGACACTTATTCCAAGCTGAATGTTGGGCAAGACATCCTAGTATGGGTGTTCATTTGGTTTATTATCCCTAAGGAAATTGGCTATGGCAAAGGCTTTGGAAAGGAAAAATGGCATTGATTGACATTTTATTTATGAAAATAAAGGAAATTAGGAGAAAAAGAAGGTGAAAGGTCACATGTTGCATGTGAGGAGGAAAATGAAGGAAAATAATTGAAAATGAAGAAAATAGAAACCTTATTAATAAAAAGGCTTATGAGGATTAGTTGGTACTTTTTGTCAATTCAATTTTGGAGAGCTCTCTCTCTCACACTCTTGGACACTTAGAGTTTTTTTGGAGCACTTCAGCATTAGATCAAGAAAAACAAACAGGACAAGAGGAAGCAAAGATAAACTAAGGACAGTACGATCTAGCATCTACAATGAGATTATTTGCATATATCGATTTGCATGTGTGATTTCCTTGCTAGATTTAGCATGCATGGTTATGCATGTGTGTTCTTGGTTCTCTTGCTGTCATGGGCATGGGTTTTTCCAGGTGTGACAATGTTTTTCATCCCAGGTTCTCCATTTCCAAATAGTCGTGGTTTGGTGGTTTCTTTTGTATGTGGTTGAGCCAGATTGTAAGGTGGACTCAAAGATGAGTGGTGTGGTCCCAATATTATTCACAGGGCCTAGGAATCCCAAGATGGGATGCATGGTAAAGCCCGAATGTGAACACCTTGATTGAGCCTAGTAATTCTGTGACCAGAGAATGGCGGGATACATGGTAAATCTCGGTGGTGAGTACCCTTGACTGGGCCTAGGAATCTTGGGATGGGATACATGGTAAAGCCCAGAGGGTGGAGACCTCGAAGGCCTAGGAATCCCTTGACCGATAATGGCAGGATACATGGTAAAGCCGAGAGGTTGGGATAGACAAATCCCTCATGGTGTAGGTGGATAGATCTCGGAGCATCCATGCTTGTTTTTGGTCTAGTGATCGAGTGAGGATTATGGTAAACCCTATTGTTGTATGTTTAATTTTTATGGCCTAGTCATCTGGTGGGGATTGCGATAAAGCCTAGTTCTATTATTGAGGGCGAGGTGGTGTAGCCTCAAGATTCCCTGGTTGATTTTTCTTATAACTCCCACATTCATGATTAGAATATGGCACAGGGGTGATTAGCTAAAAGAAAGATTTGGTTCAACCAGTCTATGGTTGGGTGGTACGTGGAAATCCTGAACTTGGTTGGACTAATCATTCATTAATAAGAACTATTTCTCCTTGGTATTTTATGAGCAAATTTACTGGTACATATGAGGCATTTATGGCTAATATATCCTTCTTATTTATGTTGGTTATATGGTGGTTATGAGCATGTCTTATGACAATGATGATTGTATGGCTCTCATCATGTTTTGATTTTTAAATGAATGTACAATTAATATATGACCTAATAGATTATAATGTAGCTAATTTGATAAGGTATCAATGATTCTTAGCGATTCTTAGATAAGTATGAGACCACCATGCTCAGATCTGTTGTTATCAACTGTACAATACATATTTGTGACATGTTTAATGAAATGTTTGTCGTGGCTAGTAGGGGTCCATCCAAATCCTTGTTCAATTATTTTCATTTGTATCATTGTTTTGGTGTTACTTTTCATTCCTAAAAGTTTCATGGAGTTCTGGGCAGTGGCCTGAGTCCTGGCCCTAAAAACGTGGCACAGAATCCGAGTTCACAGGCTCAGAACTAGTTGAAAAAGACCCCAGTCGCTTGCATTCCCATGCTGTGAGAGCGACTGGAGAGCCCCAGTCACACGCATGCCCATGTCATGGGAGCAACTAAGGTTCCAGGGTAGTGAAGTGTCAAGTTGTCTCGGGGGTTGATCACCAAAAAGGGTTGGTTGACTCCTGTAGCTTTTGTGACATGTGCAAAAAGTCAGGTTGGTTGTGTTGTGTCGATTCCACTTCCTTAACTATACATGGGGAGTTGAATCAGATTGTAGTAGCCTCTCATCACATGTTTACCCCAACGGAATAGTAAAATTGGGTAAATGTGGGAGGAGGTTGTTATAGAGAGGTATCATAGCATGGTTCACCCCTTGGACTGGATGGGCGGTGTGTGTTGGTCATGTATTCATGTCGGTTGCATATGTGTTACTTATACTTGTGGTCTTTGTACTTGTTGCATATGCATGGTGTTGATAATGGTTGCAGTGATGTTGCCATGTGAAAGTGGATGGTGTGTTATTGGATGTGTTTATCATGAGTATAAGTTGGTTATGCACTGGTTATGCATGTCAATGTTTGTATGTATCATGTATGCATGCATGTCGTTAATATGTTCATTATGCATACATTTATATTGGTGTAGTTGTCATGCATGAGATCATGATTTGTGGTTGATATGGTCATGCATTAATGACTGCACTATGGTTAAGTTCATATCTATATGTTGTTATGATTATTTTTATACATGTATTGTGTTAATCTGGTTGAACTTGCAAATGAGATATCCTCCCCAAATTATATAGAGGTATGCTGATTATGCTTATATTTGGTTTAGTTGGCATGGTATGCTTTGTAGGAAGAAAACAACAAAGATGACTAGCAAGATGGTAAACTACATTTATTGAGACTCTCCCTATGGATCAGATGAGCAGTGTGGTGTTGGGAATTCTTTTGACTTAGCAAACACATTGAGAATCTTGAAGGAATAATTAAGGAGTTTTATGGTAGATAATGACAGAATCATGCAGGCACAAAGAAACAAGAAAAAGTCAATGCAGTAAACCTTCAGAGTTTGTCAGACTTATAGAGATAGGGACCACTTCGAATCAGCCATGGATAATAGAATAGGACTAATGGGGCATATGGCAGTAGATCTCCTGGTGGGCACAGGTCAGATAGGGATGACATGGTTAGAGATGACAGGTTCTTGGATACTCCAGATCAGAGAGGTGATGGACACATGTACTGTTATAGTTTTGGTTCCAACAGGCACTATGATCATCATCGTTATCATCCTCAAAGGACGAGTGACAAGGGATATTTTCTAGATGAGTTTAAGAAGGCTAAGCCACCTACCTTTGATGGAGATTTGAAGAAGCTAGAGGATGCAAAGGATTGGTTACTTGGGATGAGGAAGTTCTTTGAGTTGCATAATTACACAAATACTATGAAGGTGAAAGTAGCTATCTTCAGCCTGAAAGGTAAATAAGACATCTGGTGGGGATATGTGAAGCTGGTCAGAGACATCAAGACAAAAGAGTTCATTTGGCATGAATTCAAGAGACTTTTCAGGAAGAAGTACTTGTCAGAGACGTACTACGACAATAAAGCCAAGGAATTTTATGAGCTAAAAATGGGATCGATGAAAGATGAGGAGTATACGACTAATTTCTTGGAGCTATTGAGGTATGTACCATATATTAAAGATAAAAAGACTAAAGTTTAGATATTTGTTAGTGGATTTCCATTAACATTTAAGGATTAGAGTGAGTATGATGAGCCTCAGTCATTAGAGGAAGTTATTGGGAAATTGAAGCACTATTATGAGCAGTCAAAATGTAAGAAAAAATACCAACAAGGTTGGAAATGGAAAGAAAAAGTGAAGGTAAATGGAAGCTGAAAAGAACAAGGCTTTAGAATGCATAACATAAAGACAATGTTGCACCATACAAGAAGTTCAACGTAGCTAGACAAGGACATGGGTCACAACAACATAATATAGGTAATGGTGCTAGACAGTTGGAGTGTTGGATATGTGGTAAAGAGCATCTCAAGAAAGGTTTTTCGCAATATCAGGGTGGTAGGCCTCTTATTTGTAGTGCACAAGAGGTGCAAACTATTGGGGATGTTGGGCAGAGAATTCCTCATATCTATGTAGTGTTGGATAACAGGCAAGCAGATCACAAGGCATTTATCATTGATATGGACAGTAAGATTTGTGATCAAGTTGTTTCTATTTTGATTGGCTCTGGATCTTATTATATTTATATTAGTCCTGACTTGGTGGATAAGAGTGGTTTGAATAAATAATTGCGTGCATAATATTGGTTAGTACAATTGACTACAAGTATAAAGAAGAGAGTTCATCTTTGGGTAAGAGCTCGTGCATTTGAACTGAATGGTATGCATACATCAGCACATTTGAATGATTTTCATTAGGATCATATAGTATGTTGTTGGGTATGGAATGGTTATATATACATATGACCAAGTTGGATTGTTATGACAAAGCCATTGAATGTTGGATAACAATGGAGAGAAAAAAAATATTATATGGTAAGAAGAAGGAATCATTAGTTAGGATGGTGTTGACGGTGTTGGTTCCGCAAACATTCAAGTGATTTCCCTGGTATGAAGTCCCAATTAAACCTCACAGCATTTGGTGTAGGAGTCCCATTTGTTAAGATGGCTTAGTTTTCATTTACTTAGAGATTTTCCTTAGCTCCTTTTGTTCAGCATATGAGAGTGTTACCCTGGTGTCTTCAAAAAGCAATGTCAGTGTGCTTGGTGAGTGCGTAATGTAACTATGTCTAGGTTCTCTTACTGCAAAAGGGAGAGAGTAAAGTGAGCCTCTAAGTGAGAGTTAATATTACCACCCAAGAAGAGACACACACAAACCAAAAGGATTTGTCTAGCATCTAACAGAATAGTCCATACTAGATGCGACAGTCGTTAAAACCAAAGTACAAGGGAAGACCCACCCACCATCTAGCAGAGTAATCCATAACGGATGTGACGGTTGTTATAACCAGTAAACAAGGAAGGTGTGTCTATTATCCTGTAGAGTAGTCCACAAGGATGAGATAATAGTGATAACCAATACAACACATTCCCAACATGTTAGGTACTAAAACAATCAAAGTAGTTCAACTATCTTAGTAGATGTGAAACGAACATGAATTAAAAATACCAAAAGAGTAGTCTTACAAACATCTGCAAAACATGCATGAAAATGTGTTGGCCTTAACAGGCTTTTGTATTAAGCAAAAGTTGCAAGACGCATATGTACACCATACATCACTAGCCCCAATAGTGGGACATTGGATCCACTGCTCGCTCCTCAAAGAACTGATTGAAAACTCTCACTACTTCATGGGAAGAGCCAAAGTGAAAATTCCTTCCTCATATAATGGGAGGGGTATATATAACCAAGGATGATGCTTGATCCTTGTGACTCTTGGACTATCCTCATGATCGTTCGATTTCCTATGACTTTTCAACTAAAACAACTCTTCACATTCTTGTGTGTCCATTGGAATTTCAATTTACATTACATTCGATTTACAAAAGATATGGCCCATAATAGTGATGTGGCATTTGACAACTCATGACACAATTTGACATGACATTGCTAACATGGACTAGCTAGATGTGGTCGCAATGTCAAGTTATTGTTGCTACTAAGTGATGAATGTGTTCTTGGATGTGCTTTCTTTTCTCCTTTGCATGGCCTGATGTTGCAGAGTATTCAATGACCTTGGTCTTGAAAAGCGGTTGCATGTAGGTTTTCCCTCACTTGGTTTTTTTTATGACCTTCTTTTGTCCATCAAAATGTAAGTAAGTCTTCTAGCATGTTCACTCCTTCATCTCTTTCATCGTCTTTCCATTATCTAAATGTGTACTTGTTCCTACAATTCACTCATGACGAGACAACATCAAATCCAAAACCTCCTAGTCTATGATGATGCATTGTTAACCATGGACTGGGCTCGGGACAAATGACAGGTTGGGAAGAGGGCTCTGCCATTGCACATTGTGCAGTTCCAAGTGACAAGGAGGGAGACTGGTCACTGAGACTGCACAGAGTGCAACTCAAGCTTGACTGAGGAACTTTGGAGCACAGTGTTCACTGCTAGGAAAAATTGCACAAATTCCACTAGGAGGCAAGATTTCACAGTTGAGATCATTAGTGGCAGATGCAAGGTGAGACCCTAGGAGGCAGGTCTACGCAATATTCTAAGGGAAGACGGGACAAGGCAGTAGAGGGACCAAGTAGGACATTTTTGTGCAGTTTTTGTGAGCAGTGAGTCCTGACTGAGGGATGAAACTAGGGGGAGACCTCTGCGCAGTTTGGGAGGAAACACAGGCTCATATTTCTACACATTGTGGGGTGCCAGCGGGCAGGGAGGAGGCTTGATGACTAATCCTAAGAAATCCGTAGTTCAAGTTAGGCTTAAGGTAGCTTCTGCGCAATTTTGGGAAGGAAGGCAGGCTGCTCAACTCTGGGATTTCATAGTGCAATTGTCCCAGAGGACAATCTCTACGAACTACATAGTTCCACATAGCAGAGCAGCATCACTGAGCGTTGAGACTGCACAATGCAACTCATTCGGAGCCCGGTCAGAAGGATTTTCAGGAAAATGGCTAAGTGTGAGAGGCAAGTGAACTTGCGAGGAAATTGACATTGCGATCACACATATTAGGGGAAATTTGAGGTCTAAAGTGGGCCTTGTAAGGAAATTATAAAATAGTAGCGGAAATAATAAAATAAGATTAAATT
This sequence comes from Pinus tabuliformis, assembly GCA_031772625.1. Taxonomy (NCBI): domain Eukaryota; kingdom Viridiplantae; phylum Streptophyta; class Pinopsida; order Pinales; family Pinaceae; genus Pinus; species Pinus tabuliformis. The sequence goes on along the minus strand of CM062818.1, from coordinate 989,041,490 downwards.
ACATCATTAAAGTTTAGAGGGAAAAAAGAAAAAACTACTTTTTTTAACTTGTATTTTCAACTTATATCACTATGGGTTTACTCACATTTCAAGCGAAAACACTCGTTGGATGTAGAATTTGATTCCTCATCCAAGGAGTACCCATGTTGCACTCTTTCAATGGACCCTACTACACGAAAAATGAGAAATACATGAAAAACGTTATTACAATCACGTTTTTTCATGTATTTCTCATTTTTTGTGTAGTAGGGTCCATCAAAAGTATGCAACATGGGTACTCCTCTAATGAGGAATTAAATTTTGCATCCAACAAGTACTCCCCTCGAAATTTAACTAAAACCTTAGGGATATAAGTTGAAAAAGTAGTTTTATTATTTTATTATTTTTTAATCTTTTTACTTTTTTACGCCAAAAATGGTGAATCATCCCCCATGGTTGACATCATCATCTTGAATCCTATTGGTTCTTATAAACTTTATTTTGGTTGCACACTTTTCATAGGAGGCCCATTTTAGACCCCAAAAGTTCTCTAATTCTTAGCATACTTCAATGACACGACAACATAGACCATCGGAACAACAAGACAAAGCATTAACCTCTGTGAGACTATCTAGATCCAAAAGAGACAAGTGCGACACTTGAGATAAACCTTAGGATGACTGTGATGACACTTGTGCGACAGTGCTTACAAATTTGTGTGCATTCCTTTGTCCTCGTGGGCTTTGTCCCACTTTAAGACTAAGTCACTCACACTGAAGCTAATACTCTCTGTAGACTTTCTATCAAACCATCTCTTGATACGATTCTAGTGGAGTGAATTTTTTTCTTTTGCTTTCATCCTTTCTTCCTGTAACTTGTGCAATGTGTCCATCCTACGTTGAACTAAAAGACACAGCTTTCGTTGGGATTCTTGGGAGAATTGGAGAGCAAGCAAGTAAATGTTCAGTGGAAGTATGGATTCCTTTCCATATACCAGGAAGTAGGGGGAAGTATTCAGAGGAGGCTTAGGTGTGACTCGATTGGCCCATAAGGCATTCACCTGAGTGAAGTGTCAGTTTTGATGCTCAGAGTAAATTGTCTTTTTGATGATGCGAATGAGGTTCCTATTTGTAGATTCGGCAAGACCATTTCCCTGTGGATAGTAATTAGCAGAATTATTCAAATCAATACCATTTTATAGTATAGATTCATAAATCTTTAACGAAGAAAATTATCTTGCATTGTCAAAAACAAGTGATGTAGGAACACCAAACCTAGAGATGATTTTCTATTGTAGGAAGTTGATGACTTCCTGATCATTCACTTATTTTAGTGGAACTGCCTTTGTCTACCACATGAAATAATCTGTAGTAGTCGAAATATAGTGGTGTTGCTTCAAAGAATGTGGGAAAACCTCCCCAATGATATCCAAGCCCCATTGTTGGAATGGTTTTTCCATTGCAACAGGCTACAACAGGGTTGTTGACCTTCAGTTTCTATCAACGCGCCTTTGACAAGCAGGACACTTGCAGGCATAAGCATGTACATCCTTGAATAATGTATGCCAATAAAAACAGGCCCGCATAACCTTGTGTTTTGTGGTGTTACCCGCGAACTGTCCCCCGGCTGGTTCATCATGGAGATCAAGTAAAACCTTTTTTCAATCTTGTGCTTCCATGCACCTAAGAAAGATACCATCATGGTGCTTTCTGTAAAGCACCTCATGCACCAACTGGTATGATAAATATTTCAGTTAAAATTCCCTCTTCTTCCGCATGGAAAAATGAGAGAGTGTGGTGCCATGCTCAAGGTACTGGCGCACCTCTACGTACCAAGAGTTTCCTTGGGAAGTGGGAGGGGTTTGCTCAACATTCTACATTTCTATTTCTTGTTGACATCCTGCGATCTCTTATTCTTCCTCTTGTGCGTGAACTGCTTCTGCTACTAGTTTGAAAATTCCATGACCCTTGATGGTATGAACTGGTTTGACGTCAAGATCATACTCTTCCAGTCTTGTCATCCAGTTCGACCTTCTCTCACCCATTTCTTGTCAAGCAAGAAATGATCTAACGGTTGGGTGTGGCACAAAGATAATGCAATGGTTTTTCAACAAGTGTTACACAGTAATTTGTCACCGTTGGTCACCGTCCCTATCGCCCCGATTCCAGTACATTGGAGGATGCATTTCGGGACCTGTGAGCAGTGACATAGCCTAAAAACACTTGCACTATGTTCCCCTGAGTATGTACTTCATGTTCCCTCAAGACACCTTCTACAAATTATCCCTGAAAAGTTCCCTTTTCCTATTGGCGCAGGTACCCAATGTCTGACCCGCGCCAATAACTCAGATCCTCAAAAAGGGGCGCGCCCATTGGCGCTCTGTCTTAGAACAATGCCCGCGCCAGTCGAGTTTAGTAATGTTTTTTGCCAAAAGCACGACTGTATGATTTTTTCCTCCCAGATCATGAAGTCCTTTGAGGGAAAAATCCATCTGATAAAGCTCGAGAGTCATCATATCTATCCGCAGTAGCTTTTCATGGATGTTGCCATTCCATAATGGGTGTCCTAGTGCATTGAATCTTTCTCCCTTCTTCATCTATAAAAGCCTGTCCTCATGCATTAGACAAGCTAGTTCCAAGTTTATGAGTTCCAAAGTGCTGTAGTTTTGAGTGCTTGAGTTGTTGGAGTAATACTAGAGAGGTTATGCTGCCGGGAGTCCGAGAGAGAGGAAGTCTACTGCAAGGCATATAGCTGCTCGCCCAGCCAGAGGAAAGGTTCAACGTCAGAACCTTGGTTGTAACTTTTCCTGTCTATTATTAATTAATGAACGACTGTTATTATAGTTCCAATCTCATTGTCTATTATAGTGGTGTTGATTTATTTCCTTTCTGACTGAAATATAGTTGTGCCTTGGTGGATTTTATGCTTGTATCTGTTTCTCCCTTTGCATGTGCAGGTGTCCGTTTGCAAGGATCGCAAGGATTGTGACCTGCCGGAGCGAGGGAGCGGGAACACCAACTCTGCTTCGACTATAGCGTTGGAATCCAGGTTGGTCTTCTTAATTCACCTTTAATGTACAACTAGGAACTTGCGTGGCAGCGTGGATTGATTGTGGCTAGTTCTGTTTTAAGCTAGTGGGATCGCCTCTGTCCATAGAGGGGATTTACCTAACCAACAACAAGTATAGTCTCAAATGCTTCATCGCCTTGTACACTACATAATATTGTTTGTCCATGGTGAGAAAGTTGAGTTCCGGTCCTTGCAGGCTCACACTCATGAAGGAGATGGGTCGCCCATTGTTCAACTCGTCCTTTTGAGTGAGCACCACAGTGGGTTAAGTGTCAAAAGAAAAAGTGTAGAGCAAGAAATATTTGCTGAAGTTTGGGTTATATAGTGTTGATGCGTCTATTATTGCTTGCTTGATTCGGGTGAACGCATCCTTTTCCCTCTTCCCCCAACTGTAAGCTGCACCTTTATTGACCATCTCTTGTATGGGTTTAATAATTTGCACATAATCAAAGATGAAAGTTTGAGGAAGTTGATCTTACCTAAGAAAGATGGCATAACTTTCTTATTCGCAGGGTGGGGAATCTGCGTGATGGTCTGAACCTTGTCCGGATCTACCTTGATCCCGCCTTTGGAAATGATGTGTCCAAGCAAGCTACCCTCAGACACTTACGAAGATGCTCTTCTTTGGATTCAAGGATATCCCGTTCTGAGATGGCTCAAAGATTTTCTTGAGATGGCATAGGTGGTCTGATCATTATCTTGAGAATATTGTTACATCATCGAGAGAGACCACTACGCTCTGTCTGATAACCCCACAAAAGGTGATGTCCATTGCGTGCTGAAATGTCGCACTTGCATTTACCAACCCAAACGACATTCTACAGAAAGCGAATTCACCCCACTTGGTACAAAATGTTATTTTGAGTCCGTTAGGCTTTGCTACCAGAACCTGGTTGTATCCTGAAAAGTCGTTAAGCAAAGAAAACATCTTTGCTCCAGATATTGTCTGTAGTATATGCTCCATGCATGACATTGGGTAGTTGTCTTTATCGGAGGCATGATTGAGATTATAGAAATATATGCATAGACAGATCTCCCCGAACTTCTTTCTGACAGGGACTAAATTGGACACCCATTCTGAATTTCGCACTTTATAGATGATCTGAGCATCCAACAACTTGGTTAGTTCTTTTTGTATAAGGGGCTCAAGTGATGGATGAACCTTCCTCGGCTTCTGCTGAAAGGCTTGGCCCCTCCTTGATCGGGTTGACGAGTTTGATTATCTGCATGTCATATGTCTTAAGATCACTGTACCTCCCCATGAATACATAATGGTACTAATTGAAAAGGTGGATGAAACCCTGCCACTCTTGTGATGTACAACATGTATCGAGATTCACAAACTTTAGATCCTTTTTTGTTCCCAGATTGATTTGTTCGAGCAGCAACGTAGAGCTATGGGTTTTGTAATTCGGAGGTCCCTGAAAGTACTTCTATAAGTCATACAACTTCTCAAGTGATACCACACCCTTGGGGATGAGGTTGCTTTTGCTTGTATTAGCTGTGTCCTGCAACGACTATCCATGCTCGTCCTCGTCTATCACTAAGTCCTTAAAGACCTCAAAGTTAGCCATGACATGCAGTATTTTTTGGTCATCATAAAAAACACGTAAATTAGTGATGTTGTCCAAGACAGATGGTTTATACAAAATCTCAAAAAAAAATCTATCTCTTAACAGTGACATCCTAGCAGTTGCATTTTCCAAGGCATCTACATCTGCATTACGCATTCTTGGTACTGCAATAATGTTAAAATATTGGAATTGAGAGATGAGTCAACCACCATATCTCTTGTTGATAACTCTTAAGACAAGGTGACACAAAGTGTATAGTGTTATGTACCTGACACACCAACAACTTTGAGGCTGATGGCTTTCTATGAACCCAAGACGAGTGCTTCGTACTCAGCAATGTTGTTCGTGCACTCGAACTCCAAGCAGCTAGAGATTAAGTGTTTTCTCTGTAGTAGGCCTATTGAAACACAACCGGCTCCAGAGCCCTCCTCCGTCTTGGATCCATCAAAATACATGGTCCACATATCACTGTATAGGGACCACTTGTCGCACTAGTACTACTATCGCTACTATTACTACTATTACAAACTACTGTACAAGTTTCATTTTCTCTAGTTGGGCATGGAAGGATATCCAACTATATCTGGTAGGGTAGGGGATAGCTCTGCAAGAGATCACCCCAATTGTGTCTCCAGAAAGCAATTGCGAAACATGAGTTTTGTGAAATCCAACGGTTCATTTTTTCCATCCAAGGGATTCACGTTGTGTTCCATGTATATCTCTGACAATACTTGAATCTGGTTGTTTATGACCTTATATGGAAGGCATAGGTGTGACCAGTCAATGGTAAAGTATCCTTGCAGCTTGCTTAACCAGTCTTTGTTGAGAAATACGCCATATTCTTCTAGGATGTCCACAAGTACAATATTGATGCATTGATGAACTCTTCCATTAGACGATAACTAGATGATCACATCCTTGAGTTCACTGATTGTTGGTACACATGCTTTGTCTAGTTGGATGATCAACACACTTGTCTTACTCCATTGGGAATTGATCTTCTTAGCAATGGAGAGTGGCATGACATTAACCGATGCGCCAGAGTCAACCAAGCATTAGTGAACATTGAAGATGAGAATTTCGAATGATAACAAGAATGGTGGATAGAGTGGTTTTGCCTCCTCCATGCAGAGCACGTTGAGCACAAATGCGAGCATGTCAGGAGACTTACTTGATCCCTTGCTCGAAGAGGTAGCATCGCCTGTAGAGGTTTTCCCAAGTTCTTGTAGAAGAATGTCCTACTGATTCGTGATTTTTGTGAGCTCATACACAGAGATGTTTGCAGAAGTCTTCTTCATGTCTTCCACAATGTTATAGTCCAAAGCAGGGAAACTCACTGAGGTGTCTAGGGGTGGAACTGAGTTCATGGTTTCCAGTGGGTTGCTTTTGTCTTTGCTGCTTGTGGAAACACGTTTTGCTGAAGTTGTCTTCCTGGACTTGCTCTGAGTGTTCTGTGTTGAGTTGACTGGCAGACCTATTGTCCTTAACATATCTAGTCTTATTATATCCCTCGGTATCTCAAGCATAGTGGGGACCCCTTGACTTCCCAAGTTATATCGATTGTTTTTATTTAGGGTCGAACTGTCACTCGGAGGTTCCTTCTCAATTGTGGTCTTCTAGGTTGTGCGGGTACACTGATACATGTTTAATACATTCCTAGTACTTGGAACTTCATCAGATGTAGTAGATTCTTCTTCTTCAGTGTCAAGCTCAGCTTGCTCATTAACCATGATGGTGTTGGAAAACTATGTAGCCATGCTGCTCATTCCACAGTTCCATTACGAGCATGTTCTTTCTAAATTATTTTCGTAGAGAAAAGCACAGTATGAATCTATCTCGCATTCGTCAAGGTTTAGAACCAGATTGGAGCTCTACGCAGATTTGGTCAGTTGGTTGTTGCTACTGCTTTAAGCCACATTCTTCTTCAACGGGTACCTGGAAGGCCTACTGTTCACAGTTGTCTCATGCGTCCTCTATTTAAGTTCAACAACTTAAGTGGTCAAGGAATTGACAGCACGAGTAAGGCTCTCAATGTCACTTGCTTCCTTTTCCTTAGCCTTATCGATAGAGGTATGAGACCTCTTTTCTGTGTCTTTGGAGTCATTAGCGGATTCGTCATCTACGATGACTCCAATAGCGTGTAGGTATTTCTCTACCTTAATAGCCCCTTCACAATTTTATGTCAATGATGGTTTCGTAGCACACTTGATGAACTACGCAACACTGGTCAGCAGTGCAGACGTGTACTAACCGACGGTGATGGAGTCATGAGTTTTAATGTCAACTGAGAACTTGTTTAAAATGCGGTTAAACCTCTGATTGAAATATTTAACATTTTCTTTATTCTCTGTCTAGAGACTACCCAAATCCTTTAGCAACATGGTGGTGGTCTTGTCTTCAGCAAAATTTTCAAGAAAGATCCTTTTAAGCACCCCCCAGTTCTGGATGGAATTTGGTGGAAGGTTGTGGTGCCATACAGTTGCTCTACCATCCAAGGTACATGGAAACAGTCTGCATGTAATGCCATCGTAACATACCTCAAGTGTCTGCAGATGTAGATAGAATGTGTCTAAGTGATCTTTTGCCTTCACTTTCTTGTCAAGGTCATATTTCATCAAGAAATTCTTTGTGTGTTTCAACATCTTGTGCACAACACCTAGAAGTGCCAATGGACCCTGAGTCATCCATTCCATATTTTGTTATTCCATGTTGTCCTCTTCATCTTCATCCTCTTCTTATGAATCTGTTGATTCTTCCTCTAAATCTGTTGGTTCTTCTTCCTCTTCTCCTCCTCCTTTGTTTCCTTCCCCTCTGCCTCCTCCACCAAAACTTGAGACTGAGAGTAAGAGGTTTTCTTCTTATTCCTTTCGAAAGATTGGGGATTCCTCTTCTTTCTCCATGACTTCTACCAGCTCTTCAAGAGTGGAGAAGATCACTTCTTCAATAGATGAAACTACCACTCCTGTGGGGGTAGTATTTTGCTTCCTTTGAGAATATGGAAGAGCCTACACTCCTAGAATCAATCCAACAACTTTTGCAAATTGAGGGATGATGGGACCGACAACCTAGATATAATGATACATGATTTCACATTCAGGTCTTGGAGTTGATAAATGACCAACTTCAGAATTGCGTGTAGGGGAGATGGAGTGAATTTTACTACCTTGACCAGATGATGGATGAGTGGGGTCAGTGGGATAATCATCCATATACTATTGGCAACCCTCCTTGTAGCGCCAGAAATGTTGACAGTGTTGGGTCCGCCAACATTCAGGGATCTCCCTAGTATGAAGTCCCAATTAGACCTCACACCATTTGGTGTAGGAGTCCCATCCAATATGATGGCCTGGTTGCCATTTACTTAGAGATTTTCCTTAGCTCTTGTTGTTCAGAATATGAGAGTGTTACACTGGTGTCTTCAAAAAGCGAGGTGAGTGTGTCTGGTAACTGTGTAATGTAAATGTATCTAGGTTCTCTTACTACAAAAGGGGGAGAGTAAAGTGAGCCTCCAAGTGAGAGGTAATAGTACCACCCAGGAAGAGACACACGCGAACCAGAAGGGTCTATACAGCATCCAATGGAATAGTCCACAACAGATGTGGCAGTCATTAAAACTGAAGTACAAGGGAAGACCCGTCCACCATCCAGCAAAGTAGTCCACAACAGATGTGACGTTTGTTACAACCAGTAAACAAGGAAGGTATGTCTAGTATCCTGCATAGTATTCCACAAGGATGAGATAGCAGTGATAACCAAAACAACACATTCCCAACAAGGTAAGTACTAAAACAACTGAAATAGTTCAACTATCTTAGTACATGTGAAATGAATATGAATTACAAATGCCGAAAGAATAGTCTTACAAACATATACAAAACATGCATGAAAACGTTCTTTCCTTAATAGGCTTCTGTATTAAGAAAAATTTCCAAGACACATATGTACAACATACATCACTAGCCCCAGTAGTGGGACATTAGAGCCACTCCTCGCTCCTCAAAGAACTGTCTGAAAACTCTCAATGCTTCGTGGGAGGAGCCAAGGTGAAAATTCCTTCCTCATATAATGGGAGGGGTATATATAACCAAGGGTGATGCTAGAACCTTATGACTCTTAGACTACCCTCATGACCGTTTAAATTCCTATGACTTTTCAGCTGACATGACTCTTCATATTCATGTGTTTCCATTGGACTTTCACTTTACATTAAATTCTATTTACAACAAATATGGACCATGATAGTGATGTGGCCTTTGACAACTCATGACACAGCTTGACATGACACTACTGACATGGACTCGCTGGTTATGGTGGCAATGTCAAGCTATTGTTGTTGTTGAGTGATAGATGTGTTGTCTTTTCTCCTCTGCATGGCTTGATGTTGTAGGGTCTTTAATGATCTCGGTCTTGAAAAGTGGTTGCATGCATGTGTTCCCTCACTTAATTTTTTTTTAATGAGCTTCTTTTTTCCATCCAACTGCAAGAAAGCCTCCTAACATGTTCAATCCTTCATCTTTTTCATCGCCTCGCCATGATCTAATAGTGTACATGTTCTTGTAGTTCACTCTTGACTGGATGACATCAAATGCAAAACTTCATAGTCTAAGATGATGCATTGTTAACCATGGACTAAGCCCGAGAGGAATGACAGGTTGGGAAGAGGGCTCAACAACTGAGAATTGCGCAGTTCCAGGTGACAGGGAGGGAGATTGGTCACTGAGACTATGCAGAGCGTATCTCAGGCTTGACTCAACAACTCTGGAGCACAGTCTTCATTGTTGGGAAAAATTGCACAGAGGCCACTAGGAGGCAAGATTTCACAGTTGAGATCATCAATGGAAACTGCAAGGTGAGACCCTAGGAGTCAGTTCTGCGCAATTTTCTGAGGGAAGAAAATACAGGGCAACAAATGGACCAGATAGAATAGTTCTGCGCATTCTTTTGGAGCAGTGAGTCCCAACTGAGGGATGACACTGGGGGGACACATCTACGCAATTCTGGGAGGCAAAGAAAGCTCAGGTATTTGCGCATTGTGGGGTTCCAGTAGGCAGAGAGGTGGCTTGATGGCGGATCTTGATAAATGTGCAGTTCAGGTCAGGCTTGAGGCAACTTTTGCACAATTCTGGGAAGGAAGGCAACCTTCTCAACTCTAGGATTACGCAATGCAACTATCCCAGAGGATAGTATTTGTGCATTGCATAGTTCCAGGTAGCAGAGCAACATCACTGAGGGTTGAGATTGCACAGTGCAGCTCAGTTGGGGTTTGGCGAAGCGAAGTTGTCCAGTCGGAAGGAATTTTAGGAAAATGGATAAGTGTGAGAGACAAGTAAACTTGTGAGGAACTTGACATTGTGATCACACAATGAGCATACTTCGATGACATGATAACGTAGACCATTGGAACAACAAGACAAAGCATTACCCTCTCTAAGACTGTCTAGATCCAAAAGCGAAAAGTGTGACACTTAAGATAGACCTTAGGATGACCGTGACAACACTTGTGCGACAATGCTTATAACTTTGCGTACGAGTGCAACCGATGCTTACATAGCTAGGACAACTCAAACACACAAATAAAAACCTTTGAAATCACCAGAACAAGACTGCAATCATGATAAAGCAATTAACATTCCAAAATACAACAGTTGGTCAGACAAGCAAAAGGGATGAAAAGGATCTAAGGGAGCTCATGGAATGAGCTCAAGTGTTTGCAACCATAAAGGAAAAACCAAGGAAGGCTCCAAAATTTGAGTGCAAGCCAAAATTTTGGAGGGTATTGCAGCCACTAGAACAGACGGTGACAACTATGCAGGTAAAGCACAGTCGCAGAAAAGGGTGTGTGTTATTTGGAGTGCATATCTCTAGTGACAAAGGTAAGGAGGATGAGGATGTGGAGGTATTAAGCAGGTACCCAGTTCTACAACAATTTTAGGATGTGCTTCCAACAGAGATTTCAAAGTTTCCACCTCACAGAAAAGTGGACTTTCTATTGAGTCGGTACCAAGGGAATTGCCAACATCAACGACACCTTACATGATGAAAACTCAAGAGTTAGTTGATTTGAAGTTGAAGTAACTTCTTGACAAGGGATACATTAGGCTAAGTGTATCGCCTTGGGGTGCACCGGTATTTTTTGTGAATAAGAAGGATAGTACTCTCAAGTTATGCATTGATTACATGCAATTGAATAAGGTGACCATCAAGAACATGTATCCATTTTTTAGGATTGATGACCTGTTCAATCAATTGAAAGGAGAAACAATATTCTCAAAGATTGATCTGAGATCCATATATCATTAGGTACACATTAAAGAACATGACATCTACAAGACAACTTTCCTGACCAAGTATTGGCATTATGAGTTTGTTATAGTTCCATTTGGTTTGACTAATGTTCCAACTACCTTTATGTGTTTGATGGATAGTGTGTTGCATCTTTATTTGGAAAAGTTTGTTATTCTATTCATTGATGACATCTTCAGATATTCTAAGAATGAGGAAGAGCATGCAGAGCATTTAGTAGAAGTATTGAGATTGTTGAGAGAGCATTAGTTGTATTCCAAGCTCAGTAAATGCAATTTCTTTCAGACATAGGTACATTACTTTGGACATGTTATTTCCAAGGAAGGCATAACAGTGGATCTAGAGAAGGTAAGGGCTATCATGGAGTGGGCAATGCCTAGAAATGTGGAAGAGGTAAGATCATTTATGGGGCTAGCAGGTTATTATAAGAGGTTCATCAAGAACTTCTCCCAAATTTCATATCCTATTATGCCATTGGAGAGGCAAGATAAGAAACTTGAATGGACAGAGGAATGTGCAACAAGTTTTGAGTAGCTAAAGCAATTATTGACGAATTCTCTAGTGTTAAAGATTACATACTCGGACAAAGAGTTTGTGGTATGTACATATACTTGTAAGAGAGGACTTGGTGGAGTCAGTGTGCAAGAGGGACAAGTAGTGTGGTACCAGTCACAAAAATTGAATGAGCACAAGAAGAACTATCTAACTCATGATCTTGAGTTAGCAGCGATCATTCATGCATTGAATATGTGGAGGCACTATCTTCTTGGTAGGAGGTTTGTATTGATGAGTGATCATAGTGGGTTGAGGTACCTATTTGACCAACCGAATCTAAATACTAGGCAAGTTAGATGGTTGGCCACGATTAGTGAGTTTGACTTTGAGATCAGGTACATCAAGGGTAAAGAGAACAAGGTTGTAGATGCTCTTAGCAAGCGGGTACATGTAAATCACATTGCAGCTATGAGTTCTTATGGGACAGATCTACAAGATCATATCTTATAGGCAGGTCAGCGGGATAACAGGGACATGGAACTTAGGCACATGTTACAACAGAGTGTAGGTACAAGTAAAAGTAGTGGTACAAGTGCACAGGATGTGGACTATCATCTCCCAGCAGATGGCTTGATCAGATTTAGGGACATGATATATGTGCTAGACATAAGTGAGCTCAAGAAGATTATCTTGAGGGAGTTTCATGCAAAATTGTATTCAGGACACCCAGGATATCAGAAGACATTGACCGCGATGAAGAGTTGGCCTTTAGCACATCTTATCATCTACAAACAAATTGACAAACAGAGAGAGTCAACCAAATATTGGAGGACATGTTGAGGATGTATGTGATGCACCAACAGAGGAGATGGGAGGAGTATCTTCCGTTGGTCGAGTTTGCTTGTAATAATGGTTACCAAGAGTCTTTGAGGATGAGTCTATTTGAGGCACTCTATGGGCAGAGTTGCAATACTCCCACCAATTAGAGTGGTCCAGTGAACAGGGTGTTGATTGGATCGGATATGTTGGAAAAGATGGAATAAGAAATGCAGGTAATCAAGAAGAATGTGAAGACAACACAAGACAGAAAAAAGAATTATGCAGATTGGAACAAGATGTTTAAGGAGTTTCAGGTTGGGGAATAGGTGTACTTTCACATCAAGCCCAAGAAGAGTTCCTTGAGGAATGGATCACGTAGCCTATCGACTTGCATTGCCTCTGATAGTGAAAATCCATGATGTTATAGTGAAATTCGATGATGTTTTCCATGTGTCATTGCTTAAGAAGTATGTTAAAGATTTTGATCATGTGAGTGACTTGTCGATAATGCAGGTGGAGCCAGAAGGAGAATTCTAGCTGAAACTGCATTGTATATTGCAGAGAAATGCACTCATGCTCCGGAACCGAGCAATCAAGTAGGTTAAAGTGCATTGAAAGCACTTTGGGCTTGATGAAGCTACATGGAAAATGGATGATCATATGCAGGCTATGTATCCTTCTCTATTCATTGGTTGAGAAAATATTTTTGGTATATGTTTGGTGTGATATTTTTGGTTAGTGTATTTATATGTATATAGATGTAAATACCACCATGAGTTGTGTTATAAATCTCCAATAAGTGGTATGGCTATCATGTCATTATGGTTATCATGTAATTATGTTTTCATGTTGGTTTTCTTCTCAACTCGTTGATCATTGTAAATAATGCATCGAGCTAAGTTATAAAGCTCCATAGGCAGTTGGTTTTTATTTCAGTAGTCTTGTTGGTTGTAGGTGTCATTGAACACTGAGGACCGTGTTCCCCCAAAGGGGAGGGTTCTCTAACAACCCTGGTGAAAAATCCATATAATAAAATTTAATAAAAGAAAAATAATAACCATGATTATGGGACACTTATTCCAAGTTGAATGTTGGGCAAGACATCCTAGTGTGGTTGCTCATTTAGTTTATTATGGCTAAGGAAATTGACAAAGGCAATGGCAAAATATTTGGAAAGGAAAAATGGCATTAATTGGCATTTTATTTATGAAAATAAAGGAAATTATGAGAAAACGAAGGAGAAAGGTCATTGGTTGCATGTGAGGAGGAAAATGAAGGAAAATAATGGAAAATGAAGAAAATAGAAGCCTCATTAATAAAAAGGCCTACCAGGACCAATTGGCATCTTTTTTCAATTTAGTTTTAGAGCTTTCTCGTTATTTTCTGTATCTCACTCTTGGACACTTAGATTTTTCTTGGAGCACTCAGAATTGGATCAAGAAAAGCAAAAAAGGCAAGAGGAAGCAAAGATTAAGCAAGGAAGAGCAGGATCTATCAACTACATCGGGATTATTGAAGGTATCCATTTGCATGTGTGATTTCCTTGCTAGATTTATCATGCATGTGTGTTCTTGGTTCTCTTGTTGTAATGGGCGTGGGTTTTTCCCGGTGTGAGAATGTTTTTCAGCCTAGCCTTGTCATTTCTGAATAACCCTGGTGTGGTGGGTTCTTTTGTATGTGGTTGAGATGGATTCTTGGATGGAGTCAAAACTGAGTGGGGTGGTCCCGAGATTATTCATAGGGCCTAGGAATCCCAGGATGGGATACACAATAAAGCCTGAATGTGAACACCTCGATTGAGCCTAGGAATCCCTTAACTAGTGATTGTCTGGATACATGGTAAATATCAATGGTGAGTGCCCTTGATTGGGCCTACGAATCCTAGGTTAGGATTCATGGTAAAGCCCAAAGGTGGAGACCTCGTAGGACTAGGAATCCCTTAACCGGTAATGGTAGGATACATAGTAACGTCGAGAGGTTAGGACAGACAAATCCCTCATGGTGTAGGTGGAGAGATACGGTGGCATCCACACTTGTTTTTGGCCTAGTGATCCAGTGAGGATTGTGGTAAATCCTGGTATTGTATGTTTATTGTTCATGGCCTAGTGATCCGATGGGGATTATTGTAAAGTCTATTTCTATTATTGAGGGCGAGGTGGTGTAGCCTCAAGAAGCCCTGGTTGATTTTGGTTATAAGTCCCACATTCATGCTTGGAATATGGCACGGAGGTGATTGGATGAATGAAATATTTGGTTCAGCCAATCTATGGTCGGGTGGTATGTGGAAGTCCCAAACCTGGTTGGATTAATCATTCATTAATAAGAACTATTTCTCCTTGGTATTTTATGAGAAAATGTACTAGTTCATATGAGGCAATAATGGTTGATGTATCCTTGTTATTTATGTTGGTTATGAGCATGTTTAATGACAGTGATGATGTATGGTTCTCATCATGTTTTGTTTTGTAAATGAATGTAAAATGAATATATGACCTAATAGATGATAATTTTGATAATATGATAAGGCATCAATGCTTCTTAGCGATTCTCGGATATGTATGAGATCCCTATGCTCAAATATGTTGTTATGCCCTGTAGAATGCATATTTGTGACATGTTTGACAAAATCCCTGTCGTGGTTGATAGGGGTCCAACCAATTCTTTGTTCAAGCATTTGCATTTGTATGATTGTTTTGATGTTACTTTTCGTTCTTGAAAGTTTCATGGAGTTATGGGCAGTGGCCTGAGTCCTGGGCCTAAAAAAGTGGCACAAAATCTGGGGTTGCAGGCTCAAAACTAGTTAAAAAAGACCTCAGTCGCTTGCATTCCCATGTTGTGAGAGCGACTGGAGGGCCCTATTCACATGCATACCCATTTCATGGGAGTGATTGAGGATCTAGGGAAGTGAAGTGTCAAGTTGTCTTAGGGGTTTATCACTTGGAATGGTTGGTTGGCTCTTGTAGGTTCCATGACAGGTGCAGAAGGTCAGGTTGTTTGTGTTGTGCCAGTTCCACTTCCTTAACCGTACATGGGAAGTTGAATCATATTGTAGTAGCCTCTCGTCACATGTTTACCCCAGCGGACCGGTTAACTTGGGTAAATGTGGGAGGAGGGTGTTACAATGAAGTTCTATTTGGTGAAACCCCCCAGGGTTAGTAAATATTTCTAATAAGCTTTGTCTAAAATCAAAGATTGGTTTATTGAAGAAAAATTTTCTTTCAATAGGGTTTTTGGAAGTGACGTGGGACCTCATGTTCTACCAAGATACATTCCTGACAGATTGGCTATCTGAGAAATTGCTAGACAACACTCCATGGCCAGGCCAGAATGTTGCTAAATAATGCAAAAGAAAGTATGGCCTAGCTTTCCTATTAAAGTTGGCCAAATGGTTCTTAAGGATAGAGGACATGCTATGGTTGAAGCTAAGCAATTGGAAAAAATTTGGTTGCATTTTGTACCTCATTATAGATATGACCCTAAGCATGTTATCATCAATCATTATAAATCAGTTACTTTATCAAAAGTTTTATCAACAACCTTTATATGATTATGTCTTTATTCATGATGACAATTTTGATCAAATGATTGAAAATGTAAAATTTATGGATGATGAAGAGAACAAAAAGGTTCAAAAGTTTAGGAAAGAAACATATGAGTTTTGTCTTAAACAAATAAGTTTCAATACTTCTATCCCCATAGAAAAATCAAAATTATTTGAAAATTTAATGCTTCAATTTACTGATGTTCCTACAGAAACTTGTTCTACTATTTCCCATTATAACTTAATGTTTAAGTATCGAAAGCCCTTGTTTCAGTTGATTTTTCTTCATTATTATCATTGTATGTTTTTTATGGAATAACAGAGAAAGGAACATAAATAAGTGCCCATGAGAAAACATAAGCATCTTGTTGTAGCAGCTACAACCACCCTCCAAAGCTTCGATTTTGGAGCCTTCCTTCCTATCCATAGGAGTTTACCTTGTATTGTTTCCAAGTACTCGTGATTTGACTAAGACTTGTATTTTTCATTTGTGTTTGTGTTTTCTCATTTTTACACTTAGTTGATATTCTAAGTCACAAGCTAACCTCATAACTTGTTCACACAACAGGTCTATGCTTGCCTCTAGAAACTACGCAATCCTTCAAGGCAATCAACATTGATGATTGGAAATGCATGGTTCAAATTGGTGGTCAACCTTTAGCTTAGAAACTACGCAGTCATGGAAGGCATCCCAACATTGAGACCAAAAACTGTGCAATCCCTCACTGAGCTGAAAATTGCCCAGTTTCCCAAAATTGCACAATCTTTCCCGACATCATGCATGGAAGGTTTCCCTAGAAAAGAAAGAAAACTAAAGGGAAAAAAGCATCCCTAGGAAGTAAGGATCCATTATTAGTTTCCTCAAGGTGGCACATTGCTAATTTTAGAAGTTTCTACCGAGTGTCCCTTTTCCTTTGATTTTAGGGATGTGCATCAAATACCCTCATGTTCTCAAATCTATTTAATAGACACTTCTAGAGCTCATTTGCACATACGATCTTGGAGCTATAGATTTCCCATGGAGATCAAGGAACCTTCAGTGCAGTCCTCATCACTTTTCCGGGTGAGTTTCGCTTTTGTTGTCTTTTGTCGCTTCTTTTGTCGATTTTTGTCATTTTGCTTGTGTGAGTGTTGTTTTGCTTATTTCTCTTCATGTTTTCTAGCATTTCAACTTATTTTAACTTGTAGAAGCGTTGTTCTAAGTTTTCGTTTGCCTTTCATAAGTGTCACATCGATTTTCCTATTTTTGTAACGATGGTTATCATTGTGATGACTCTCCTCACATACTTGATTTTCCTTCTGTTTGATCAGTTTTTGGACTTTATCCACATTGATTCATTCACACTTAGTCAGTTTTTCACTGAAGATCACATCATCACTCACTTTTGCTTGTTTTTCACACTTCCACCGGGTAGATCAACACTTTCCTTGTCCAGATCTTGTCTTACCCAGCTCGGCACTGTGTAATCCAAAGGTTCAAGCCACAAACTTGGCCTCCGGAACTCCGTAGTGTGCAGTACATGTTGGCCCCAACTGCACACTGCACAGTTCCAAGGGTCAGTGTATCACCTTGGCCACTGAGACTGCACAATACATAGTCTCTCTCAATCTCTACCTAGGCTAGGACTATGCATTGTTAAGTCTCAAGCCTCAAGCTTCATCCTTGGCTACTGGAACTGCACATTGCAAGGTTTCCACAGTCAGCCAGTCTCCCTTGCTGATAAAAATTGTGCAATTCTTCTCTCAAGTTGCCCGGTTTTCTTCTTGATCATGCTTTGAAGGTAGATTTGTTGAAGCTACTGTTTTCTTCCCATGAGTGTCCTTTTGTCCCACAAGTGCCACACTTTTGAAGCACTTTCTCCCAGCAATCATTATTACCATGACACCAAAGAGAGCTGCTTCAAAAGAGACCACTGAAAGAAGTACTAGGGAGGAAGTTGAGCAAACACCAGTAGACTTGCCTGTATATGCGGACACTTAACTATTTATAGAAAATGAGTCAACACTAACATGGAAACAAGTTAATGAAGCTCTTTCAACAAAGATCCTTGAGGCAGATCTATAGGACAACTCTAGAAGAAGCACCAACAGAAAGCATCAATCCCATATAGGATAAGGGAAAGAGAAAGGTTGTTGATAGTCCAGGGGGAGAACAAAGCTGCAAGATGAAAGTGGATCCAATCCTTATGAAAGCATCTTTAGCAGTAGAAGTGAAGAGGAAGCAGAGGATATAGAAAGCAAAGTGGAGGAAGAGAGAAAAACAGAGCTTGCAAGAAGCTATCTATCTTGCTTACTCTAATGATATATGTATATGTTTTCTTACGCATGCATGTATGGACTCTCTTTGTATAAGTATGTATGAATCTTACTAAGATGTTTTGTTCATTAAACCATCACTTTGGAGTATTAGCTTACTTTCTTTCCATTTTGTGATGTATCTTTGCTCGTGTGTTCCCTTCTTAGCCGCATGCTTCCATAGGTTTCCAAGGGGTGCACTCACCTCACTTTCCATGTGTTAGAACTGTTCATGCTCCTTCCTTGACTTGTCGCATATGTCACACCCTTGCTACCAATAGGGATATCTTACTTGCCTCTGCGCGCAACCGCGGTCAAAGTGATACCATTCGACCCACTACTAGGACTCCTAAACGAAAAGGTCTGAGGTCTAGTTAAGAAATCTTACTGGGGAGATCCCCTAGCATGTTGACGGGTCCAACATTGTCTACATTTTGGCGCTAGAAGGAGGGCCAAATGACAAGCTAAGTCCTCACAATCTGTTATAGAAATATTTGGGCACTGCAACCCCAATCACATATGTCCATAAACCAAGGGCTTCTAAGTCCCTAAAAGTGTTGTTTCATACCCTAAAGGAGCAAGGTCGGCTTATTACATCATCTCCCAGAATTTCTCCCTAAAAAACTACTCAAAATTGGTCAAACCTGGACCATACAGACTGCTCAGTGCTAAGGGTACGATGCTTCTCACCTGCCACATGCAAAAAGTGTGATGCATACTGGAAAGCCCTTCTGTAGGGTGCGATGAGCGAGAGCAGACAAATGGCAGATGCAGTTTGCTAGGTGGACACCCTGAGAATCTTCTACAAGGTGCTCATTTGACACTTGCCTCTCAAAATTCGCCTAGGGATGAGTAAGGGATCATGAAATCTCCAAGTGGAACCAAGAACTATCATAGAGATGAAACTAATCAAAATCCCAGAAGCTGACTCACCCCCTTGCAAACATCTATATATGGATCCCTCATCCCAGAGATCCAGAGGCTCGAATCTTGTATTTTGTAAGGAAGTGTTGTTGGTTTCTCTGTGCAACATTGTATTGTTGGGTGATATAAGATTTTTATGAGGTGAAGAGGGCTTTCATGCTGGGAGGATGGCACTGGGTCAGACCAATGGGTTGTAATCCTCTCTTCTACTACTTCTATCAATAAAGCTATTTGGGTTTTCCTCCATATTCTTGTATATCTTTGAATCTTGTATTGACATATGCATTTGTATGGTTAATATACATCTGATCCTATATTTTTTATGGTTAGAGATCTCTATGCTTTGATGGTATTGTGTTGTTTTGACTCTACAGGTGCTCTTTGAAGCGGGACAAGTAAGGAAGGAGTGGCGAAGTTCTATCAAAGGAGAAAGGAAACAAACAAGGAGCCAAGTGAAATACTGAGGCTGGTACTCTCTGCTTGTTTCTCATCTATCTCTCATCAAGGAAAACACAAGTTACTTTATTTTATGTGTTTCTAAAATAGCTACCCGTCTTAGTGGGACTAGTAGCTCTGAATGGACACTAGTTTTCCCGATAAAAAATGGCAACCATACTGGGGAGCGAATAGTTTGATTGCTTGTCTCTATTTGTTTGCTTTATAAACTACATATGGAGCTTGAAGTTAAGCCAACTAGCCTTCGAATTGCATTTGCTATGCAAGTGCAAAGTAGATCAATGCTGCTTCAGTCAAACTCCGGGTTTGTTTATGAACTGAACAACTGACTTGCAAAAATCCTAAGTGCCCTGGTGATAGCTCAAGTAACCTCATTAGATCAGCCCCTATGTTTTGTATTTACTGACTATCATTAGCTCAACTTAAATCCCTGAATTAAGCTGCAAACTGTGACCAAAAACCAAGTTAAAGTCTCGTCCCTAGACCATCGCACTGTCTCCTTTTGACAGTCTGGATGCATCGTACCTCCCATGTGTAGTAGGTGGGATGCATCCCTATTTCCCTGTGTTATAGGTGCGATGATCAGATAACATTGTTTTTGCCTCCAGATTTTGGTTTTTCTTCACTCTCTTCAGCATTATTCAGCAGTTTTGTTGTCTGTGATCAGTATACCACTGTTGAAACTCCCTTCCTTTGCATTATTCAGCCTCCATTGTACAAAGAATTGTGAATGTTTTTTTATGTATTTTTCACCATTCACAGTTCTCCTTTATAAACGGTAGCTTAATTGAATTGCCGTCTTTAGATTTGATAGTGTCGCAAGTGTCGTTTTTAGTCAAAGAAAAGAATCCTCTTCTTTTTGATAGTCGATTAAACTGTTACTCTTGTATTTGATTTGAATTAATAGTATTTCAAGTGTCGAAAATAGTTTTCAATTCAAAATCGCAAAGTGTCGTCCTTGTCTTCCTTTCGTTTTTTTGAAAAGAAAATTGTTAGTATTGTCGCTTTGAAAGAAAATATAATTCAGATTTGTAATTAGCATTCTTTTTGTCATTCACACATTAAGAAAGCAGAAAACAAATACATGCATGTGCATTTGCATTTAGACTACTTGTTGATTTTGATTTAGGAGAGTGCATCTAGAGTGTGCTCTCTGCTCTATGTTGAAATAATTTTGCTTCTCTTTCCTTAGTAGCTAAGATTTTCATTGCAAAAATAAGAGTAAACGACTTTTTATCATCTTAGATTGCATATTTAGGAATTGTATATCTACATCACCCGGTGAACCTTAAAGGAAAACTTCTTAAGAAAGATCAACTGTAAAATAAATTTCAATGAACATAAAAACTCTTTGGAACCTAACGCACAACATTTAGAAGTCTAGGTTAGAGACGTATTCCAGCATCGTAAAGCCTGGTAACTGTCACTTTCATCGTAGGTTGAGTGATTCTTCCTCTTTGAGACGACAAGTGCCAGTACAGACTTGTGCTCCCACGTACCGTCGAGTATATAATGGGAGACCACAATAGGCTATATCCTTTATCCTTGTGAAGTCGTGTCTGCTACCCCATCGATCGCAATGCACTGAACACAGCATTCGGGAAGATTGACTGTCGTACCATAAAAAGTATTCTACAGTTTTGCGATTGGTTTGGTAATCCCTCTGTCTAGATTTCCAGAGTAGTGACTTTCGTTCCTTTTTAGACTCCTTAAAAGAAAAGGTCCATCTGAGCACTTGTCACTTCAGTCTCATTAAAAATAGAAGGCGACTAGAGTCATCTTTAGCTTTTTCTTGACTCTTAAAAATTGAAAAAACAAGTTGTGTCAAAGTGTCATAAAATTTATTTTAATCGGAATAACGTCACTATTCCCTCGTTGGTCTTAGGTTGAGAAAATCGAGTCCACCAATCAAGGATTTCCCCTTGGGGGAAATCCTAGTCCCTTCTCCTCTCGGGGAGATGTTGGTTCACTTCATATGGCCACATTTTCCCTTCCAGGACTGACAATTGGCCTGCCAGTATGGCTTTTCTCGACCTCTATCGTTCAAAGCACCGTGATTCCTGAGCAATCAAATCAGCAACTAGATGATACTAGAGTTACCCCCCAACCTTCTACTCCATTTGTTTCTCCCTCTCCTTCTTCCTCTTCACTTGGTGAAGTTAGTAAAACTAAAGACCAAGTCACTGAGAAGAAGAAGAAAGGGAAGGAGCCAATGGTAAAAAGGGCCAACCATACATCATCTAACGAAAATCCACACACTACACCATCCAAACTTAAATCTCCATGTGTCATTTGCAAAGGGGACCACTATCATCGATATTGTCCTTGCATCCCACGGATCTTAAGGGACTGGTCTCCCCGCTTACACAATCTGGTGTCGTCAACCTCTAACGATCATGTTGAGAGTACACCGTCAACTAGTGAAAACGAAGTCAATGGACAGAAAGGAAGATATAAATTTCCTTGTAGACTATGTGAAGGCGATCATGCCCTCCACCGTTGTCCCTTCCTAGATGAAGCTAAAATAGTCTTGGATAACCGTCCTGCGTCATCGCAGCGACTTCCTCCTGGATACAAGAAACTCTTGCCGAGTCCATCACTAGTTGAAAATCCAACTGACACACCTTCGTTGTCGGTCAAAGCACCTATCATTGAAGATAAACCCTCTGAGTCCACATCGGACCAAAGTCAACATGTCGAGACAGCAGTCGTCCCCATCTTGTCTTCAGAGGATCCACCTTCAGATGATACCGTCATTAAAGAGAATGAGAACAACACCATTCAAATTCTTTTCATAAACACTGACTCCGAGGAACATGGGGGAAATCTACCCGTTCCTTTACCGTGGGAAGGAAGTTCGTCAGAGATTTATCCGGCCGTTTATTCAGTCCCACCACCAAGAAACCTAGTCAATTCCTTTGATTGGAATCTACTAGGCAGACTCTATCTACCATCTAATGTACCATTCTGAATCATAGTACAAGCTTACAAAATGATCATGGTTGGTACTATCATATATGAAGGGGATTATGTGAGTATCCTTTCCTCAACTGCTTGGAAAGCGCTTGGTTCGCCATCGCTTCTGCCTGAGATGCGAAATCTAACAGGCTTCGACAAAAGAACCAGTCGACCGTTAGGGATCCTTCCAAATTTGCCTATAACTTTGAGAAGGAAAACCGTTTATCTGAATGTGATGGTAGTACAAGGACCTTTAGATTACAATCTACTACTTGGGCATGACTACATTTATAGCATGGGAGCTATTCTTTCCTCACTCTTTCGAGTGATGTGTTTTCTGCATGAAGGCAGAGTGGTCCAGCTTGTAGACCAACTTTCATTCCCCGATTCACACATAGCTAATAGTCAAGTGCCATCCCTAACTGGTCTTTTTGCGCAAGGAATGTCTCATCAATCTCCAATCCGTCCACCTGATGAGCGCGAGTGATTTGGTGATTGTGACTGAAACCCAAGGGGCATGCGCCCTGGTTTGTTTCGACAGGAGAACTCCAGTTATAAGTTGGGTTTCCGCATAGGAATATGACTAGTCTGACACATCTGTCCGTTTAGGAAAATGGGATTAGACTGGAATAAGATACCTCCGTCAGAAGGTAGGCCTTTCCCGACAGAGAAAGTGTTTTTTCTGCAAATTGAAGGGTAATCTGGAAACTCTACTTCATTATACCTGGGGGCATGCAAACCTTTTTGCATGAAAGTGAAAAGCGACCATTTATTTTCTTAGTTTGTAGGTTCTTAACCCTTTAAACTCGTAGGATTGGTCGTTCCTAGCTTACATAATGAAAGGATTTGGAGCACAGTTTCAAATGGGGCAAGCTCCCTAAAAAATGAACCTATCGATGAGACATCCTTATGATACGACTGACACAAGCAGTTTACGCGAAGTTAAAGCTCGTTAAAAAATAAACCTAGCAATGAGCATATGTTCCACCAAAGTTTAAGCTCATTAAAAAATGAACCCACCTCCGGTAAATAACCATTGTGATCACATTATTATCAGCCTTTGAGCCTTGGTCGTGTTCTTACCATCACCTCCACTCTTTTTAGCCGATCGTACACCTCCATTTGATTGTTTAGCCCTTTTAAGGAGCAACTACGACAAGTGATCCTATTAGCCACCTTCTTTACATAGCTATGATTGAAAAAGTTCCAAACATTACTTGGAAGTAGCTGTTATCCGAAAACATCACTCATTCTTCAAAAAACGAGTCTCCTTTAAGCTCTTTTCATCTGACTCGTAAAATATGAAAATATTATCGAGTAATGGGCTTCTCCAGCTCGTTAAAGTTATTGGAAGTGCCATCCCTCCTCTAGATTTTAATCTTTTTGGACCTGAGGGATTATTACACAAAAATATTGAGCGTTTGTCTTGTTCGGCTCGTTAAAACTATCAAAAAGTCATCCCTTTCGCATTGTTTTATACTTTTTCGGACTTAAGGGATTATATTACAAAAAAGGAATATTGGAGTTTCCTTTCCGTCTCTTTTCAGACTCTCTAAAATTAAAAAGAATCGATTTATCCTTGTCGTTAAACTCGTTAAAACAATAGCAACAAACTTGTCCATGCAGACAAGAGCAAGTCTCACTATCGCTAGGCTCGTTAAAACATAGTGACGGGTTTTCCCGAAGGGCAAATTATAGAACAAGCATATGTTATCCTCCTCAAGCTTGACAAAAATAAAGAGGTACTGGTCAGAAATGACTGGGGAAAATTGGGAAGAAAACTTGAAGAAACTTTATTGGTAGCAGGTCGCTCTTGAACATGACACTTTCACTCCATCACCATGATTGAGTTGGGTTGGGTTATTTCGTTCACCGGTCATATCACCATTGGTCCACCATACCATCCACCTTTGGGGTTAACGCTACCAATCCATTTCAGTGTCGTCGATATGTTCAAGAGAAGTCACTCAGAGAATTCACCAACCTAGCTTGTGTCTCATCCGCTGCAATACGTTCACGCTTCATTCTTTCATGACCGCCACCCTGTATCATCAGATCGTTTTCACCTCCACAAAATCATTTTCTCTGTTCCGTGTCGTAGATGTGGGATTCATTAATTCCCTCCTACGAAGGGTCACTTCTTGTCAACATCAGCTCATTATCCAAGAAGTCAACCTAGGAACAACTCTTTCAGTACTTTGAAGCTTGCATGCCTCAATGGCAAGTTTCTCACTTCCGGCGACAGATTTACATTAATGGCCTTCGACCGAAAGATTTTGCGTGGTGTTCGAAATCGACTCATGTATTCAGACCATGTGAATTGTACTACAGTACCTTGAGGGTCATTATCATTATCAGTGATTCCTCTCGCGCCTGTTAACAGCTTACATCATTGGCTGGTAATCAGGGGATGTCTTTCCATGTTCGACACCAGAGCATCTTTTCACATGGACCGACTTGTACTTTTGGTGAATATTGAACGAGTTTTGAAGACCCCGGATCTAGTTTCATCCATCCAGGCTGCGATATATTCAGGAAAATAAAGACATCAAATGTACATCACTGCTGCAGAGATAATCATCCAAACCAAAGGATGATGGCTCTACCAGAATCATCAATCTGCTACACAGACAATTGTCTGTCCTATGTACATGAAAATGAATTTATAAAGCTGAGCATGGGAATTCCTGCCTCAGCTAGATCATGAAAATATTATGAAGATAATGTATTGTATTATATCTTATTGCAGGTCACCTTCCAGTTCGAAAAACCTCGGATCCTCATGATAAAGCATTTCACCCGCGATCAAAAGATTTACGACCTCATGCTTTAGGGGGCAACTGTTATAGACATATTTGGGCACTACAACCCCAATCACATATGTCCATAAACCAAGGGCTTCTAAGTCACTAAAAGTGTTGTTTCATACCCTAAAGG
This sequence comes from Pinus tabuliformis, assembly GCA_031772625.1. NCBI lineage: Eukaryota > Viridiplantae > Streptophyta > Pinopsida > Pinales > Pinaceae > Pinus > Pinus tabuliformis. The sequence continues at coordinate 989,016,140 of CM062818.1, read as the reverse complement.
AGCAAGGTCCGCTAATTACATCATTTCCCAGAAGTTCTCCCTGAAAAACTACTCAGAACTGGTCAAAACTAGACTATACAGACTGCTCAGTGCTAAGGGTGCGATGCATCTCGCCTGCCACATGCAAAAAGTGTGATGCATACTAGAAATCCCTTTTGTAGGGTGCGATGAGCAAGAGCAGACAAATGGCAGAAGCAGTTTGCTAGGTGGAGACCCTGAGAATCTTCTAGAAGCTGCTCATTTGACACTTGCCTCTCTAAATTCGCCCAGGGGTGAGTAAGGGATAATGAAATCTCCAAGTGGAACCAAGAACTATCAGAGATATGACACTAATAAAAATCCCAGAAGCTGAATCACCCCCCTGCAAACATCTATATATGGATCCATCATCCCAGAGATCCGGAGGCTGGAATCTTGTATTTTGTAAGGAAGTGTTGTTGGTTTCTCTGTGCAACATTGTATTGTTGGGTGATCTAAGGTTTTCATGAGGTAAAGAGGGCTTTCATTCTGGGAGGATGGCGTTGGGTCAGACCATTAGGTTGTAATCCTCTCTTCTATTACTTCTATTAATAAATCTATTTGAGTTTTCCTCCATATTCTTGTATATCTCCGAATCTTGTATTGATATATGCATTTGTATGGTTAATATACATCTGATCCTATATTGTTTATGGTTATAGATCTCTATGCTTTGATGGTATTATGCTTCTTTGACTGTACAAGTGCTCTTTGTAGCGAGACAAGGAAGGAGTGGCGAAGTTCTGTCAAAGGAGAAAGGAAACAAGCAAGGAGCCAAGCAAAAGACTGAGGTTGGTACTCTCTGCTTCTTTCTCATCTATCTCTCATAAAGGAAAACACAAGTGACTTTAGTTTGTTTGTTTCTAAGATAGCTACCCATCTTAGTGGGACTAGTAGCTCTGAATGGACACTAGTTTTCCCAATAACACAATCTTTTTTGAATCTCTGCATATCTATCATGACTAACTACAAAGTTTCTCTTCTAGAGTGTATCTCTTATGGAAACAACTTCGAAATCTCGGAAGAACTCTGGGATAACTTGTCACATAAAACATACGATGGTGGAAGCTATGTAGCCTTGGTTAGGCATGCAGTCGGTGTTGTAGGCTCATGCAAAAGACATGGAATCTTTGAAGAAACATGACCTACGCATTGTTCGTCTACACGCTTCCAGGGAACCTAATGCGCTGGCATGCCACGCTGCCTGAAAAATATATTCATTCTCTTTTTTATCTGGTTGCAGAGATAGACCGTGCTTTCAATCACTTTAACCGTAAAGCACTCAACAAAGAAATTGTGGAATTACGAAAAGCACCCGATGAATCCGTTGAATAGTTTCACACATGCTTTTGTAATCTTGCATACCGATTTCCTGAATATGAAATTGATTGGGAATTTCTCGATGGAAGATTTGAGGATCTTCTTCACATATCCAAAAATTCACAATTCTTGAAATCATCTGAACCCCGCTCAGCACTCTTTGGTGATGGAGTTGCGCAATCACAGGCAGGCACAGTTGCTATCACAAGTGACTGTCTACCTTCACCTCATCAAATAGTTCCACCATTGCAAAGTGATGTAGGAGAACATGCACACACATCTATTGAACTGTCACATCCTCCCACCCCACCAGCGCTTGATATTTGCGCAGATTTGGCTTGCAAGCCTGTTAGTTGTCACATTATTTCACTTCCTCAACCTCCTTCCCCACATTTTGATGATCCTCTGGATTGTACTATCTTGTGCTCTTTCGTTCCTGAATCCACACTTGTCGTGAACGGGGATCAAGTTATCGACGAAGTTGGTGTTATGCAGCCAACCTGCACCACCATTCATGATGAGTATGTGCGGGAATCTAAAGAAGAACCCATGGTGAAGGATGGCTCCCCTATATCTGTGCCTCACCCACTCTATCTTGACATCCCTTGTGATTCTGCCACTATTGATTTTCCCTATGAAAAATAATTTACAGATGTTTCTACTTCCGATCATTCACAGACACGTTGGATGTCATTCTGTCATTACAATGCAAAGAGGACACATCTTCCTCTGAAAATCCATCTAATCTATCATCTGTCATTTCTAAAAACACATAGGGTGAACATCCATGCTTCTCATCTACCCGTCTGCACGATTCATCAAATCATGGGGATGTCGACGAACATCCCGAATTTTTTGATCTTGGTTGTTGTGATCTCACTACTTCTTCATCTGATCACGATGTTGATTCAGTCGTTGTTAATATGTCAAAGACACTGGTCTACGATGATCTATCTGTAGGTGAAGTCAAAACCCCGCAGACTGTTGAGGCACTTCAACCCGAGCTAATGGTTATCTCAGGTCATCGTTGTCATAAGGTTGGTTCACTTCCGATCAGGAAATTGTTGAAACACACAAGGTTGTTCATCACTCTCTACTTTGCATTGAAGATCAACCAAACACCTAGATTTTGCTTCTTCCACTCGAACTACACAATCCCATCACTCATGCATTGGAGGAATCTTACACAACAAGCACACTTGTGCAACGTAAATGGTATACCTTTCTCACATTTTCTTGCATGTCACAGTCAAGAGAATGTGTATGCTTAACATCTGCACGTAGTGTAACAGAACACCAAGGCAAGTCATAAAGTGCATGTGATGTGCTTTCACTCATTTCTTTTCTGTGGACGCACTTAAACCAGAGTGTGTTTATCTTCATCGTTATATCTTTCAAGATTTCTGATTTACGCAATTGTGACATTTTCAAACCATGTCTTGACTAACATGGGTCGACCAATGCGCGGTGACTACATTAGAAATATCACTTCACGTGATCAAGCCCATGCACAGTTAGCTTAAGAGTATAACTAGTGTTTTCTTTTGGTTTGTTTTCTTACATGTATGTTGGCTTCTTACCTTGAATGTTTGTTTGTTCGCATGCTTGTTTGCTTACTCTCTTTTCTTATGCATTTACTTCCGCTTTTGCTTTGTTTTGTTGTTTGTTTGCTTGTTTATATTTGTAGGTTAGTTCTACATGAGACTGTGCACGACTCTTAAAACAAGCTGGGTAAAGTACAAAAGGACTTGTGCAGTTATCAATACTTGGTTATTTGTCATCTTGCCTCTGTAAGAAGAACTTGTTATCTTCAATCCATGATACATCGATGGAAAATGCGTATTGTTCAAAGTGAACCTTGGTGAAAACACAACACTTGCGCTCTAACTAGTGTCACCTACTCTAGTCGGTTGTTTTTGGGTTAATCCTTGTAAGCTCAGTAAAGTAGAGTAAGGTGAGGGGGAAAACCTTAGCAAGCATGTCATAGGTCTATATAAACTATTTCTCTAAATGAACAACCTCTTCTGCTCTCAATAAGTCGAGATCCCTCTTCCGCCTCTGAAATGAATAAGTGTTATGCATAGTTACGAAAATGAAAAATGAAAATGTGAAAATTTTCGAAAAAGAAAATGAAAAATGAATAAGGCGAAAGAAGAGAAAGGCTTCCTTCACAGAGAGGTGATGCAAGTAACTCTGCCAGGGTACTAACCAGGCTCACTAGCAATGGAGTGATGCTTTTGTTCCTGCGTGACTCCGTTAGGGTATTGTCCAGTTCTGCTGGCAACAGAGCAACAACATAGATGAAACTAAAACTCTGATGACCATAAAGCTTTTGCACCAATATACCCCTCATCCCCAATCAAAACCATCGTGTTGGCTTGGCTTGGAATGTGTGTCGACCGACTAAGACCTTGGTAGATGCTACATCTTACAATCAAGTGTGGAAACCAAGATGAACAAAGAGCTGAACAATACTTTCGGAGGTGTTAGACTTGCTTTTCACGAACAAGGTCCCTTTAGAGCATTGGAGTTATACCAGTGTGTCGCCAAGTGTTGTACCGGCTATAACCACCCTCCAAAATTCTTCCTTAGCTTCGTTCTGGAGCCTCCCTACCAACCATATTAGTAGGATGTCTTTCACTATCAAGTACATAGGCTTCATTGGTTTTTAGAAGCTTGTCAGCCTATGCATGTTAGTTTGCTTCACTCCCCTCACAGGTTGCCACTCTGGACTTGGGCTAGTTGCTAGATGAGCAGCTCCCTTAGAAAATTGCGCAATTCTAGAGGGGAACTAGCCTTCCCTCCAGAAATTGCGCAAATCTATTGGGCAGCCTGCTGGGCTCACAAAATGCGCAATGCAGTGAGACAATCTTCCTTGGGAAAATTGTGTAATTTGGCCCAGCACTGTAGCTCAACCCAAAAATTGTGAAAATCAGTTGGGCAGACTGTCGAGCTCCAAAATTGAGCAAAGCAGTCAAACAGGCTTCCTCGGGAAAACTGCGCAATCTGGCCAGCACTGCAGCTCAACCCATAAATTGTGCAATTCAGGGCAACAGTCACCTGCTCGTCCCAAAAATTGTGCAATCCCTCTGGGACAACCATTCCATTTCCTCTCAGAAATTGCGCAAATCCCTCTCTCAGTCAAGCAGGTTGTCACATGTGCCTTCAGGTTGACCAGTTCCCTCCAGGACCGAGCAAAAGTGATTTTCATGCATGGTTTTCTCTTCCCAATATAGAAAAAAGTAGCATGTAAAAGGCATCCCTAGATCTAGGGATCTATTTTTATCAGCTGGAGGCTACATGCAAAGCTAATTTTAGAAACCTCTCGCCTAGTGTCGTTTTCTCCTAGATTTGTGGCATACGCATCATAGCATCGATCTTAACAAAACTCATCAACTGGACACTGCAGAGATCATTCCTCACATCGACCTTGCAGCTCTGACATCCCACATTGCATCCAGGGGTCTTCGGCACTTTCAACTTAGTTGTTTCAGGGTAAGTTTGTTTTTCATGTATTGCATTGCGTGCCTGTCATTTTTTGTGTTTCACTTTGTGTGAGTGTTGTCTACTTGATTTCAATCAGCGCTTGTTTTCATTTCAATGTATGTTAGCTTGTAGAAGCATCATTTCAGTTTTCATGCATCTCACTGATGTCGCATGCATGACACTGTTTTCGCACGGATGGTCATCGTTGCGGCGACTCGCTTCACACATGCATGCTTTCTAGTTTATGAATCTTGCACTTATTGTTTGCATGCATAATCATTCACTCTTGTTTACACTCAGTATCACCATGCATTCAGACTTCTCATGTTTTTAGTCGCCTGTCAGCGGGTCTGGGCCACCTTACCTTGCCTGACTCGCATTGCACATTTCTGGAAGTCAAGGCTTTGCCTTACCTCCAAAAATTGTGCATTTTTGGCCTAGCACTGACCTTTAGGCTTGCGTTACGCAATTCTAGGAGGCAATGCCTTACTGGCCCCAGAAACTACGCAATGCAGTTCACTAGTTTACATGTCACTGCTGATTGAAATTCTGCATTGCGTAGTTCCAGTCCTCAACATGCCACACTGGACTGTGCATTGGACAGTTCCAACAGTCAGTCAGCCTCCTGACAGCTTGGACTGTGCCTTGCCTAGTTTTGGTAGCCAATCTCATTTTGGTAGTCAGTCTCCCAACCTCCCAGTGAAAATTATGCAATCTTCACGAACAATCACATAGGTATGTTGCATATCAGTCCTTCAGTTTGTTTTGGTTTTCAACAAACAGAATGCTTGCCATGAGTGTTGCTATGTCTCCAGGTATCACAGGTGCTCGTCTGCCTCTCAGCAACACAGGTACAATGGCTTCTAGGAGAGCAAAGCCAAAGACACCGTTGAGAGTGTAACTGGAGATGCAATCGATCAAGTGTCTATGAACTTGCCTATCTATGAAGACATCAAGTTGTTCATGGGCAAGGATATCACGATGAAATTGCAGCGGCATCACAGCGAAAAACACCATCAGTAGTAGCAAAAAGTAGCACACCTACATGCGACAAATACAATAGGAAGGTTGTTGATAGCGCAGACGAGGAACAAGGTTGCAAGCTCAAGCAGATCCACTTGTGATGAAAACGTTGAAGTTTGAGGCTATGAGGTGACAACGCAACAAGAGAATTGTGCGAAGGCAGGGAGAAACAGAGGAGTTACAGGTGCTGAAGTGACAAATCAAGGAAGAACAGAAGTTGTATGGACAACAGAAGGAGTTGCAGTGAGAACGGGTACAGCAGGAGGTGCAACATGCATAGACGAATGAAATTGTGCCCATATAGGTTATGGACCCATCCACCAACTGGCATGGAGCAGACATGGTGAGCAATGTTGTCAATCGCATGCAAGGGTATTCATGAGTATGGATGTCATTGTGTGCACACATGCAATCCCACCCATTTGACAGACTCACCAAAGCGAAGATAAGAAGCAAGTCTGACTAAATCTGAACATGTATTTCAACAAGTTGATGTGCATGGTCACCGGCGCACACTTGGGGATCAACACAGACACTATGCAACAGTACATTGCTGGTCCAGCTGCACTCAAGACGATGATGAGCATATTATCAGATGAGTTGGACAAAGGAGCCATATCAGTGTACCCAGATGCAACCGAGGCAAGAGTTTGCTTTCAACAAGATGTTACCATTGAGCACACGGACACCACCACGGACGACCAAGCTTGGCATTAGTTCGCCACCATCGATCATCGCAAGGATGTCAAAGAGTTGGTCGAGTTGGACAGAGCAGCCATATCAGTGTGCCCAGATGCAACAAAGGTAAGAGTTCACTTTCAACAAGATGTCACCATTGAGCATGCGGACACCACCACAGACAACCAAGCTTGGCATCAGTTCGCCACCGTCGATCATCACAAGGATGTCAAAGAGTTGGTCACGCCACAACTGTCTGAGTGTTAGTGATAGCTTGAATGGCTTGCTCAAGCCTATTTTGTCTCACAAGGGTATATGTGCAGATTGGATGTAACATCTTGTAAAGTGAAGGTCCAAGTGTCGATAGTCGAATGTAACAGTCATAGAGTAGTTGAAGAGTCATGAGGGTAGGTGAACAATCACAAATGTCAAGGGTCACCCCACCCTTTTCTATTTATAGTACCTCATAACTCATTGTTGATGCTTTTCGTCAGCTGAGCTTCCGATAGGAGTATCTACGAGAAAGCTTGGAGAGTATTGTAACAAGCCTTGGCTTCTCCACAATGTAGAGCTAGTATATCTCCTTGGAGGAGTAGGCGGCAGTGACTGTAATGTTCCGCTATCGGGACTAATGGTCGGTCATGGTTGTAGTGTATTATTGGAAATTTCACTTCTTAATATAACAGAGCCAGCACATTTCAGGAATATGTTGTTATTGTATTTCATCTATCTTGCTTATCTAATGATATATGTATCTGTTTGCTTATGCATGCATGTATGGACTCTTTTTTTATAAGTATGTATGAATCTTACTAAGGTGTGTTGTTGGTTTAACTATTACTTTGGATTGTTAGCTTACTTGATTTCCATTTTTGTGATGCATCTTTGCTCCTGTGTTCCCTTCTTAGCCGCGTGCTTCAACAGGGTTCCAAGGGGCGCACTCACCTCACTTTCTGTGTGTTAGAATCGTTCATGCTCCTTCCTTGACTTGCTGCATATGTCACACCCTTGCTACCAACATGGATATATTACTTGCCTCTGCGTGCAACTGAGGTCAAGGACGATATCGTACGACCCACTGCTAGGACTTGTTGGGAACGGAATCCCCCAAAGGGAAGTTTTGGGGCTGAAAGGCCATGATTGAATCAAATTTTGTAATAAAATGGTAAAAACTATGCATTTTCTGGTCGTGGAGTGCGTAGGTGTCATAAGTCATAAAGGGCTTTTTGCCTTTAGTTTTGTAAAGTAAAGTCAGTTGTAAGAGATCTACCCATGCTCCACAGACCATGGGATTGTATAAAAAGAGCTAAGCTCTAGTTAGTTTTGGAGAGACACACAAGACAGGAGAGTCATAGCTCTGAAGTAAAAAGTCTAAGTTTCGGGTCGTAGCATAGATGGAGGCTCTGCAGCTAAATGTGCATAGGCCTAGGGTAGAAGTCCGCAGCTGAGTGCGCATACCCCTGCAGCTATGTGCGCAGGGTGAATAGAGTCTGTAATCACTTGGAAGATATCAATAAAGAGAAGTATTCTGCAATTTCTGTGTCTTTGTTCCGATTAGTGCATCTTATCATTTTATGTATGAATTTCCTTTATAATGCTTATGTGATGCACGAATGTGTATCATTATGTTGGAAAATTGAATGCATATTAGAATATCTGTTTACACGGTGCTATCAATGAGTATCTAAGAAGATAAGTAAGACACTTAGACTAATTTAGGAATCTACACGGTATGCTACCTTAGCAGCGTGGAAGTGTCGAGATCGAAGGTTAGGGTTGTGTGAAGGTCAAACGTACCCTTTCGCGGAGGTATTGAAGGATGGAATAAAAGGCTCGTCTGGCAAGCCCTAGAGCGAAGTAACCTGCATGAAGGCGGGAATAAAGGGAATAAAACAACATCACAACCATCTCAGGATGTGGAAACTTGGTTCCAGCATCCCCCTATACTGCTTCGGGTGAGACTTCGGTCTGTGCTCTACGGGCTGATGCTGAAAGGGCTAGTAGTGTAGGGATTTTTTTGGATAATTAACATTGAACCTGGGTCAAGCCCCCTGAAGCCAACAAATGGTTTCGTTGCCAGGACAAGAATCTGTATAAGAGATATGTGATGTCATATCATAGGAATCCGACTAAGAAAAAGATTGGAGACTGGTTGGATAGGGAGATCCACGAATTCGCGGCACAGGAGAACAGAAACTCATGACTGACAAAGGAACAGTGGCTGGACAAGTATCTGTATACAGAGATCCACAAGATCCTTTTCTTCTCCTTTCCAATTGAGCTATATGAGTGGATCGTGAAGCTAGCAAATAGCCTAGGAAGGTGGAAACTTGATGGTCCTGTTGTGTGGACCCCGGACCTAGTGCGAAGGTTGGAAGCATCGGCGGATAAGATCACCCATGTTGTTGATCATTGGCTCGATCGTGTCATAGGAGGATTTGTAACTGAATTTGCAATCGACACCTCAGTCATCTACAACGAGGTAGAGTGGTGCTTTTTCAAAGGACCACAAGGTAAGTACGTGAAATCTTTGAATACCTGGATTAAAATTCTATTGTGTGAAAAACGGGTTATGCAGCTACCTTGATGTTCGGAGCTACATGAAGCAAAAAAGCTTACAAAAACAAAGGAAAAAAGGGTCCTAAATATAGTCCATTGATTTCACCTCTGCAAGGTGAAGAAGAAGGGATAGTGCAGGTTTCTCCACGAAATGTTATTCAGTTAATAAGGCAAGGATTCCTACAAATACCACCCCCATCCACACCACCTCCAACTTCACCGCCATCACCTGCAACTTCACTCGTACCACCTCCGCCTCCACCGCAGTTCAGTATGGCGAATTTGGTGAAGCTGCCTTTGTTCAAAGGCTTGGGGAATGAGGACCTAGACCAATTTTGGTTCATTGTAAAAGTTGTATGGGATGCTCAGGGCGTTACAAATGACAACATGAAGAAGGTGACATTGGTTAGCTCTATAGGATCGCGCTAACCTGGTATATAAAGTACGCTAATGATAACCCGAATGCTGGAGTAGTGGACATCCAAACAACACTAAATAGAGAATTCAGTAGGCCTAAATCTAAAGCACAGTCGATTGTAGGATTCAAAGAAATCGCTATGCAACTAGGCGAGACACCTTAGGAACTCGACTAGAGGTTGAAGTGTACAATCTGCGAAGCTAACATGAACCTAATAGACAGACAGCGTCGTGAATGGTTTGTGGATTCGCTCCTGCCACACTTAAGGGTTGCGCTCTAACAACAGAAGATAACGACTCAGGCGGAGGCCTTGGAGATTGCAATGAGACTGCATGAGACCCTGATGCAAGATCCTAATCTGGGGGTTCAACAGATCCATGCATAGTAGAAAAATCTTTGCCTTGAGATGCAAAGTTTGAAGAAAGACAGAACAATTTGACTAGAAGTGCGCGAATAGGTATCGTGTCTAAAATGCAAGAGTGAGGGGCATGACAAAGACCATTGTCTGGTCTTTGCAAACTACCTTACAGGAGGAGGACCAATGCCTTTGAGGCCAAAAGCTCAAGCAAGACAGAGTGTTGGCCTTGCATTATGGTGCACTATATGTCAAGTAGCAGGAAAACATGTCATGGATAGTTGTCATTTGTTGCAGAAGTTTGTACAGACATCGCAACAACTGTTCTGCAACCTTTGTAGATTGGCAGGGCATGATGAGCGCAACTGCAGAAGCTATGAGTTGATGATGGATAGAACACCCGCCTATAGGGTTCAGGCCGAAATGTGCCCCCCTAACCACAGCGCAGGGATGACGTAGAAAAGATTTCAGGAGCACAGACGAGGCTGAGGTGACGAAGGACCTAGCAGAGGTCAGGGATAGTTGATTTGCTACAATTATAGAGGACCAAGACATTATGCCTGTGACTGTACTAACTCAACACGTCCATCATTCAAGTATTGCACGTTGTTTGATCATGAAATGGAAGACTGTCCTACGCTAATAACAAGGATACGTGACAAAGGGGCGCTACCACAGCAGCCTACTCAAAACTTGTGGATGATGAGGTCTGAGCCATGCAAAGAGGACCAAAATGTTCATATAGTGCTCTGAAGTGGAGTCGCAATAATAGATGACAAGGGGAAACAACCCAAAGACAATCCATGGGTGCGCAAAGATCCGGTGAAGGAGGCTGAGTGCGATTTGGAATGTGCACAAGAAACTTTCTTGGAAGCAAAGAAGAGCTTCACTGAGGCCTCCACCTCAGGAAGCAAGGATAAGCCTGATCAAGAGATGGACCCTTCTATGCTTACAACCTTCTTAGAAACCTACATGAAGTTGTTGCCTGATAGCAAGGCTGTGAAGGGGCTGCAGGAGCTCATAAATAGATGTGCTGGAAACACTCATGTTGAGCCGCGCATAGTACGAAAGCTTGGTAAGCATAAAACAATGACGAGATGGGAGATGAGACTAAACGCGCAGATAGGAGAGTATGAAATGGATCAGGTTATCTTGGACTTGGGATCGGACATGAATGTCCTACCTAAATAGACTTGGGAACAGATGGGGAGACCCACGTTATAATGGTCTCTGATTCAGCTAAGGATGACAAATCAGAAGAAGATCATCCCCATGAGGCGACTGCAGGGGGTGACTGTGGATATTGAAGGTGCGAGCGCGCTGGCTAATTTTGAGGTGATTGAGATAGTGGATGACAGCAACCCCTATCTTGCACTCCTTGGAATTGATTGGGCTACTAATATGAACACGGTAATCAAACTAAATAAGTGAAAGATGGTATTTGAGAAGAAATCGCTACGCATAATTGTACCCCTAGATCCTGTTGAAAGTTTGCGTTACACTGAACCAGTCCATGATTTGTTAGAAAATTATATATTACAGAGCAATGGAACACATAAAATATTACAGAAATATAAACACAGAAAACACATAAAACAAGAGAGACACAGATATACGTGGTTCACCCAGTTTGGGCTACGTCCACAGAGAAACAACCAGTCCTTCCTTTTATATTATCCAGCAAACTGAAGAGATACAAACTACAGCAGATCCGTTGTAACACCCTCTTTGCTCTCAATCTCCTCTCTCTTCCTCACTCAGAATACAGATATACATAGACACAATACAATTCCCTTATATATAGTGAGGGGTTGCCTTCTAGGGAAAAAAACCCTAAATTAAACATAACCTCTACCGTCAGATCATCCGCCTAATGAATAGCCCAGATTGACTAGAAATTACTTGATTTTTAAAAGGCAATTTTACATCTATTTTTAGCTTCGGGGTTGCTGCCCCCGAACTCCCACCGGGGGACCGCTGGCCCCTGGACCCCTCAGCTAGGGGGGATTAGCCCCCCCAGACCCCCACAAGGGGGACAAGTCCCCCTCGCATGGAGGGGTGTACAATCTTCCTAGGGTATACATCCGGCTGAGACATTTGAATACAGAAGATAATCAGGCTCCACACCCAACAATCTCCCACTTGGAGACTGATTATAGCAACTCCACCACTGCTTCATTTGCTAGAAAATGAATCCACTTTGGACCTAGCTATTTCTCACCTTCTTCATCATACTTGAAGACCAATTGAAACTGAACAGATTCTCAGTTTCTCCCTGGTTACAACTTTTGTTAACAAATTTGTAGGATTCTGGCTAGTGTGTATCTTTTCCAGCTTCAACTGTCCATCTTCCAATGATGACCGTATGAAATGGTACTTGAGTTGTATATGTTTAGTCTTGGAATGAAATGCAGAGTTCTTGGTAAGATGTATGAAAGTGCAACAACACTTTGGATTTTTGAAACCCAACTTACAACTGTTCCACTTACAGTAAATACATATCCTGTAGTGCTCCTCCTATTATCTCTGTCACCTGCCATATCTGCATCAACATATCCCTGTATAGCAATGTTTGAACCACCAAAGCATAATGCTTGATTTGTGGTACCTCTCAAATACCTGAGAATCCACTTCACTGCCATCCAATGTTCTTTTCCTGGATTGTTCATGTACCTACTTACAAATCCCAATGCATGTGCAATATCAGACCCTGTGCAGACCATTGCATACATTGTTTCCAACTGCTGATGCATATGGAACTTTAGACATATGAGCCATTTCTTCCTGAGTCTTGGGACACGCCTCCTTACTTAATTTGAAATGACTAGCCAAAGGTCTACTAACTAGTTTTGGATTATGCATATTAAACCTTTTCAACACCTTTTATATGTACTCACTTTGAGACAATGTTAATTTGCGATTCTTCTTGTCTCTAGTTATTCTCATACCAAGGATTTGTTTTGCAGCACCCAAATCCTTCATTGCAAATGTGTTTGCCAATTTCCTTTTGAGCACATTTATTTCCTGCATGTTAGAACTTGCAACAAGCATGTCATATACATACAATAACAATATAATATAGCTGCCATCATTTTGCCTTTTAAGATAAACACAATGATCAGAATGACATCTAGTATAAACTTGTTCAGACATAAGCCTGTCAAATTTTAGATACCACTGCCTTGGAGCCTGTTTTAAGCCATACAAGCTCTTTTTCAACCTGCACACTAGTTTCTCCTTCCCTTTTACCTCATATCCTTGTGGCTGCTACATATATATATCTTCCTCCAAATCCCCATGGAGAAAGGTTGTCTTTACATCTAACTGCTCAAGATGCAAACCTTCAGCTGCTACTAGAATTAGAATAGTTCTGATTGAAATCATTTTCACAATAAGAGAAAATATCTCATCAAAATCAATACCTTTTTCTTTTGTGCAAACCCCTTCACTACAAGTCTAGCTTTGTACCTTTGTTTTCCTCCATCTTCTTCCTTCAGCCTATACACCCATTTATTCTGCAATGTTGTTTTACCTGTAGGGAACTTGACTAAGTCCCAAGTCTGGTTATGTGCTAAAGAGTCCATCTCTTCTTTCATGGATTGCTCCCACTTCTACCCGGTTTCTACCTGCACTGCTTCTTCATAACATTTTGGTTCACCATAATCAGTCAACAAACATAATATAATGAAGGAGAATATCGTTCAGGGGGTCTACTTATCCTAGTAGATCTTCTGACACCACTTTCCGGTGTTTGAGGTGCTACTTGTTGTTGTGGTTGTTGTTCTAGTTGTTAATCATTATGATTTTCAGGCACCATCACTTTTCCTGTGATATCATCAAGCACTGCGTATTCTCTGTTTTCTTTTTCTTGTTTCTTTTTCTGCCACTAATTCTTATACAAAACCTTTTCATTGAATATTACATCTCTAATCCTAATGATTTTGTGATTTTCATAATAATATAAGCAATAACAAAAATCATTAACACCATATCCAATAAAGGTACATTTCTTTGATTTTGCCTCAAGCTTTGTTTTATTTTCTTTATTAATGTGGACAAAGGCTTCACAACCAAAAGTATTTAAAAATCAGCAGTTTACCTTTTTACCTTTCCATGCCTCCTCTGGAATACCACCATCCAAAGAACTTGAAGAAACTTTGTTTATTAGATAAACAGCAGTATCTACAACATCTGCCCAAAATTGTAAAGTCAATCTTGCATGCAATCTCATGCACCTTGCACGCTCCATGATTGTCCTGTTCATCCTTTCTGACACACCATTTTCCTGTGGTGTTCCTAGAACTGTCTTCTCTCTCCGAATTCCATTCTCTGAACAGTACCTATCAAACTCTTTGCTGCAATATTCACCTCCATTATCTAATCTAAGACACTTCAACCTTTTCCCCGTCTCATTTTCAACTAAAGCTTTCCATTTCTTGAAAGTATCAAATACATCAGATTTATTTCGAATACAATAAATCCAGGTTTTTTTGTTTGCAACATCAATAAAAGTAACATAATAATGAGAGCCACCAAGAGATGATACCTGAGCAAGTCCCCATACATCTGCATGCACAAGCTCTAATTTTTCGCTCTTCTTTTCTTTCCCAACTCTAAGGAATCTGGCTCTCTTCTATTTTCTATATACACAATTCTCACATAATTTTAAATCAACATGGTTCAAACCTGGTAACAAATTTCTTGAGTGAAGAATCAGCATCCCCTTCTCACTCATGTCCCCAAGCCTATGATGCCACAATGTTGTATCTCCTCCTGTAGAGGTTAAAGCATTAAAAGAATTAGAAATACCATTGCATAAATACAATGTACCAACCTTTCCTCCTTTCGCTATTACCAAGGATCCTTTAGTGACCTTCCAGGTTTTATCTGTGAATGTACTTACACAACCTTCACCTCCAAACTGCCCCGTTGAAATCATATTTTTCTTCAGATCTGGAACATGCCTTACCTTTTTCAATAGCCACTGATTTTCATTTTTCTGTTTTATGAAAACTATACCCATTCCAACAATTTTACAAGGTTTATCATCACCCAATCAAACTTGTCCAAAATCTTCTTGAACATGATCATGAAAATGTTTCTTATTAGGTGTGGCATGGAATGAGGCCCCTGAATCTATCACCCAGGCATCAATAATATTTTTTAATAAAAGAATCAAAGCATCTTGCAACACATCACATGTTCCATTCGCTTCATGATTAGTTTCTTGATGCACATCTCCTCCTTTTCCCTTCCGAGACTTGCAGTCTTTCTTCAGGTGTCCTTTCTTTCTGCATTTCTAGCACACTATCCCCAACCTGGACTTGGATCTTCCTTTTCTTGACTTACTACGATATCCTGGGCTCTTTCCTCTTTCCATTTTTCTTCCCCTAGTCTCTGCAATCAAAGCATTACCTAATGTCTCATCGGAGCTTTTCCATCGCATTTCCTCGCTAAAGATTGCACCAACAACATTATCAAACTTTAAAGTACTAGATCCAAAGACAGAGTTACTAACGGCCATAACTAAACCATTCCAACATTCTGGCAATGAGCACAGAAATAACAGAGCCCTAACTTCATCATCAAAATTTACCCCTACAGAACTTAACTGACTTGTAACTGTATTAAAATCATTTAAATGATCTGCAACAGATCCACCTTCTGACATCTTCATATTAAAAAAAAACTTCATAAGAAATACCTTATTTGAGGCCAAAGGTTTTTCATACAGTTTGGCCAATGCCGACATTAAACCCTGTGTTGTTGTTTCCTTTGAAATATTAAACACTACCGACACCGCTAGGCCAGCCGTATTGTTCCAAGTGCCTTTCTGTCCAGAATATCCCATTCTGTATCTATCATACTCGTCGGCTTCTTTGTCTTTCCGGTCAATGGTAGGTACAGATCTCTCTGATACAGATAATCTTCCATCTGCATCTTCCACAACTGGTAGTTTTGGCCGTTGAATTTTTTGACCCTAAACCTACCATCTTCCACCATTGCTCCCACTCGAACCAGGAACCCTACTCTCCTACGAGTTTATCAGCCAAATAGACCTTCGGCTCTGATACTAGTTGTTAGAAAATTATATATTATGGAGCAATGGAACACATAAAATATTGCAAAAATATAAACACAGAAAATGTATAAAACAAGAGAGACACATATATACGTGATTCACCCAGTTTGGGCTACGTCCACGGACAAACAACCAGTCCTTCCTTTTATATTATCCAGCAAAATGAAGGGATACAACCTACAGTAGATCCACTGTAACACCCTCTTCGCTCTTAATCTCCTCTCTCTTCCTCATTCAGAATACAGATATACATAGACACAATAAAATTCCCTCGTATATACTGTGGGTTG
This sequence comes from Pinus tabuliformis, assembly GCA_031772625.1. Lineage (NCBI taxonomy): Eukaryota > Viridiplantae > Streptophyta > Pinopsida > Pinales > Pinaceae > Pinus > Pinus tabuliformis. Next base: position 988,999,911 of record CM062818.1, on the reverse strand, counting down.
CCTTCTAGGGCAAAAAACCCTAAATTAAACATAACCTCTACCGCCAGATAATCCGCCTAATGAACATCCCAGATTGACTAGAAATTACTAGACTTTTACAAGGCAATTTTACATATATTTTTAGCTTCGGGGGCGCTGCCCCCGAACCCCTGCTGGGGGACCACTGGCCCCCGAACCCCTGTGGGGGGGACAAGTCCCCCCTACGTGGAGGGGTGTACAGTCTTCCTAGGGTATACATACGGCTGAGACATTTGAATACAGAACATAATCAGGCTCCACACCCAACATGATTATGAGAGTGATGATGATTTGGACTGTGTCTATAAGATAACAGTGTGATACCAAGATTGGGTGAATCCAATGGCAAATGGACGAATTACATGGGATCGCGAGAGTTCATGCACCTTGGACTCTTAAGAAGAACTAGAGTGCTGGCAGAATCGGTTACACGAAGTAACTACATTGAGCTGTAACATGATGACCCGGTCACTACGTTGTGTCGTCAGAGGTAAGAAATTTGCCTACTTATGATGGCCTGAATGATGTAGATATTTTTCTGGATGCATTTGAGAGGGAGGTACCAGAAAAGAGGCGCCTCCAGGCGATGGATTAGGCACTACACGCTATGCTCGCAAGGTGGTGGGGTACGTACAAGGGAAGCTTTGATGATTGGCGCGAATGTAGGAGAATGATGCGAACTCACTTTAGGAATTCAAAGATGCGAATGACAGAAAAGTATGATGGGCAGGATGATCCGCGCGTGCACTTGGCCAAATGGGCTCAGGCTTATGGAGAGAAGCTCCAACCTGAGTGGGTGCACTTGTACTGTCATACCCTAGATATTGTTCCAATGAACTAGTATGTAGAAACAGAGCTCCGCCATGATATAGGTGAATGGGATATTCTGCGCGAAGGTGTCAAGTTATGGTATGTTCTATTCTTATAACAATTTACTTATCTTTCTGATTATTATCCACAGATTAGCAATCACATGTACATAAAGTAAAGTGCAGATAGAACATTAAACGATCGACAGAAAACAAGCCAAGACAAGAGACACAAGATGTGGCGGCTAGCTAGGGACAAACCCTAATGTGGCGAAACCCTATGATCAAATCTTCCTTTATTTTTAATAATCCAGCTGAGAGAAATAGTACATAAATCTGATTTACATCAGCAACAGCAAACCCTAGACGGGCAAACAATATCTCGCAAACCAAATGTTGGATTGGCTTGATTCCACCACCAAAAAATGCGGCCTTCAGAGGAGATCCTAATGGACCTATAGCGCAGTTCTAAGGAGGGAGTCTTTTGGTCAACACTGGTCAAACTTTGGTTCTGCAGTTGCTGCCCCAAAACTGCGACCTTCCTTCCACATGTGTGAGAGAGAGTCTCTTTTTTGCGCAATAGAGAAGAGCCTCTTTTCTCCACAGGAGAGAGAGAGAGAGATGTGATGAGATGAGTGAGTGCAAATGAGGAAAAGTCCTCTTGTATTTATACAGAATTGTTGATGTTTGAATAGATGCGACTGTTGGGCTTTTGAGCCTACATGAGTTGTAGGTCGGCTTGATAATTATTCCATAATCAAAACAAATTCATATCTCCATAAATACTTATCATAATCGGATGATATTTAGATCAATCCTACACCTCTCAACGAGAGGAATCTAATAAAAATATTATCAGCCATGAATAAGATGACCCACATGGAGTTTGGCCCTAGTTGCCAATTTTAACACTCCCTCTCAACTAGGGAGAACTCCATCTGCAATTTGTCTGTCGGTCACTACTATTCATCCATCAAATGCACTGCCCTATACAGCTTGACCCTTGCTCTACTCTACTCTATTGATCCAAAATGGATTATAAAACTCTCTAAATCTTCATGAACTCTCTATAATTTATGCCAAAGATTAAAAATCTTGTGAAAATCAAGCTCATCAGAGGAATCCTCATGACAATTGCTAGCTGCAATCAACGCGGATCAACGAGGGTCTTCGATCAAGTGTGCATAGTGGCGGACCATGGTAACGCACACTGTCACGAATTAGGAAAGTCAGCGATGGTTTGAGTCAACATGGGAGGAATCTAATATGTGATTAGCGACAAGTCGCTAATCACATATCACAGGGCAAACCCCTTGAAGAAGGAGAGCCACAGCGGCCCAGACCCGAAAAAATCATGAAATGCAGCGGAAAGTGTTTTGGTTCTATCCGAGGCGGGATTCCACAGAAACCGATAGGATATCAGAAGGGCTTCAAGCAGTAAGCAGTTTAGACTGAGTCCCGCCCGATTCCACACAACGAGTGACACATGTCCAGAGGAAGAGAGAGAAAACCACTCACATCGGACAAGTAAACATTGAGCAAGTTATCCGCCCGATATGTGCAATGACCATAGGATCTGGAGGGTCCAGATCAACGATGGAGATGCGACCCGATGGATGACCGGATTTGACGAAGTTATAAAGCAGATTGTGCGGGATTTGAAGTTCGACGTGGATGATGAGTTGGTAGAGATTTGTGTTTCACGGACATTCTTGGAGTAAACGGAAATAACGGTCGTTTCAAACAATCAAGTGTTTCCAGTGAACCTGACACGCTCATCCATTAAAGGAATGGATGGCCACCTCCCGATAAGATGTTATGCAATTATTGTAACTGCCGAGAGAAGGGATTAGAATGAACCTGAGGTGGGAACCAGAAAGCCGAGAAGCGAAAACGAACAGTCAAGAAGCAGATTGGCTGTAAAGCCACAGACTGACAGAGAGTAGAGGGGGCAGCTCAAGAAGCAGTAAGCATACCTAGAAGTAGAGAAACCAGATCTGAGCTCACTATAATAGGTAGAGCCACCAGAGGTTGGAGGCAGAGCGCAAAGCTAAAGAGCTCTAATAGACTTCTAAAGAGGCACGAGGCTGTAGTGAAGTTGTAGCATAGCAGGAGATCGAATGATTGAGCTGTGGATGGTTGTCTGAGGTGTGTCGAAGACAGGAGAAGGAGTTCCAGAGACAAATGAAGAATTTTGAGGGAGTCAGAGAAGCCAGAAGCTTGAGAAGCTTAGAACACTAACAGAAGGAGTCAAGTCCAGAGAAGCCTAGACCTGTCTACAAAACAAGGACAACCAGGGGTAAGATGGCATTCTAAGCCCATTGGTTCAGCTGTAAACCAATGGAGTTAAGTGTAGCACTTGTAAAATAATTGAATCCATAATCCCAGAGAGCCTAATCAGGTTTATTAGAGCTAAAGTAGACGTAGCCCAAGATATCAGGGTGAACTCCATATTATATTGTTGTCTTATGGGTTTGTTGAATTGCTGCTTTATTTACTGTTATTTGTGTTTCACATCAACATAAGAAAATGAACATAAGCACTCAACAATAAAAAACAAATACAAGCATACACCTATATTTTCAAGCATTTCTTAATTCCGCATTGGTTAATCATTAAGACTTGGGAAAATTTAAAGCTTTGGAAGTGGGAGAGGTTCTTGTAAGTTAGACAAGAAGCCTAAGAGCCCCATTTTTAGATCATCTATCATGCCTACTCTACTCTGTTATGTCTGCTCTTCTTTGTTTTATTCTGCCCTGTTCTGCTCTGCTCTGCTCTATGTTTTCTGAATTATGAAGAGGAATAAATGATCGAGGATGTATCATACTGACTCAAAGTCAGTCTCAAAGTATGTACCACAAGTCCTAGACCAATCTCAACCGACCCGAAGTCAGCGTCATAGTGGGTACAACTCCTACCACTGGTCCCAGACCAGTATCATTCGCCACTGACTCAAAGTCAGTCTTAGAGTGTGTACCACTGGTCCCAGACCAGTCTCAACCAACCCAAAGTCAGCATCATAGTATGTACCACTCCTACCACTAGTCCCATACCAGTATCATCCTCCACTGACTCAAAGTCAGTCTCAGAGTGCGTACTAGTGGTCCCAGACCAGTCTCAATCGACCCAAAGTCACCGTCATAGTATGTACCACTCCTACCACTGGTCCCAACAGCCCTTCACTGACCCAAATTCAGTCTCAGAGTATGTACCACTAGTCCCAGACCAGCCCTTCACTGACCCAAAGTCAGTCTCAGAGTATCTACCACTGGTCCCAGACTAGTCTCAACCAACCCGAATTTAGTGTCATAGTGGGTACAACTCCTACCACTGGTCCCAGACCAGTATCATTGATCCCAGATCAATGAAGGTCATCCTAGCATAGGGAGTACAATAGATATAGCGATGCGTCCATTAGTAGTACTATGGTCCCTATCCTCATTTCCCTTCGCATTGATCAGATAAGAGGTACTTCCCATGAGTCCCAGACTGCATGGGTAGGATGCCTTGAGAGGAGAACTTAATCAATCATGTCCTCACAGGAGAACTAATCATCCTGCTACATAAATGCCATGGAGAACACATCATCTAGGCCTCACAGGAGAACTAATCATCCTACTACATAGTTGTCATAGAGAACACATCATCCAAACCTCACAGGAGAACCAATCGTCCTACTACATAGTCGCCATGGGGTGTACATGTATACCACCAGGGGATGGTGAATCACCTTGTTGTCATATGTCACTCCAAGAAGTACCCTGCACCTTCCCGGAGCTCCCAAAGCTCAATACATCATACAGGACCCTCTTCGAAGGGTCTTTGAATGACACCAAGTCATTCTCGGAAATTCAAAACTTTGACCTTTCCTAGGGGTTTTGTCATAATGTCGGTGACCTGTTCATCTATACCGAAATGTTGGAGCCTTATAGCTCCTAGCTGCACCATGTCTCGAATATAGTGATACATAATATCGATATGCTTAGAGAGATCATGAAATACGGGATTCTCTGACAAACGAATCCCACTCTGGTTGTCACATAGGATCACAGTGGTATCCAATGTAAATCCAAACAGCTCACTGAAGAGATTTCGTAACTAGACTGCCTCACAAGAGGCCATGCTAGCAGCAATATACTCTGCTTTGGCGGTGCTCAAAGCCTCCGACTTCTGCTTCCTGCTCATCTAGTATATCGAAGCAGATCCCAAGGAGAAACAACACCCGGAAGTGCTCTTACGGTCTTCCACATTGCCTGCCCAATTAGCATCAATGTATCCAAGTAGTCTCACATCTTCGGTAGTGTATCTTAACCCATATGTAATTATGCCATGAAGATATCTTAACATATTCTTGGCACCAATCCAATGTATGTGGTGAGGTTCAACCATATGTTGACTCAACATGTTGACCACGAAGCATATATCTGGACGGGAGTTCACTAAGAGCATTAATGCTCCGACGATTTGCTAATACTCAGTAGCATTTCGTAAGACATGTCTAGCAGCACTACCGCTTAACTTCTTGAATTCAAGCTCCATCAGGGTAGTTACAGGCTTGTAATCTACCATACCAAATCTTTCCAATATCTTCACCACATATTTTTCTTGAGATAGGAAAATTTCCCTTAGCTTCTTCCAGATTTTAGGTCCTAGGAAATAGTGCATCAGTCCTAGATCCTTCATTTCAAATTCAAAAGCCTACCCCCTCTTACATTTGTGAATAAGAGGGTCTATGCTTGTTAGGAAGAGGTCATCCACATACAACACTAGTATGAGAGGTTTGTCATCTTCAACCTTAAAATAAAGGTTAGGATCGACTTCACTCCTAGTGAATCCCAACTTCATCAAGTAGCTATCGATCCTCTCATACCATTCTTGAGGTGCTTGTTTCAGCCCATAGAGAGCTTTTTTCAACTTGCATACATCAGATTTTTTATCATAAATCTCAAATCCTTCGGGTTTCTCGAAGTAGACCTCTTCTTTGATTGAACGATGCAAGAATGTGGTCTTGACATCCATCTGATGTAGGTTCCATTCTTGTGAAGCCTCAAGGGCTATGATCGATCAGATGGTCGTATATCTAGCAACAGGTGCAAATATCTCATCATAGTCTATACCTTCCTTCTGGGAGAAACCACGAGCAACAAAACGAGCCTTATACTTTTCCATACTTCCATCTGCTGCATGCTTTATCTTGTAAAGCCATTTAGAAGTGACAATTACCTTATCCTAGGGTCTCAGAACTACTTCCCAGACATCATTCTTCATAATAGACTCATATTCTTCGGTTATAGCATCCTTCCATACTTTATGCTTGACGGCATTTGAGAATGAAGAAATCTCATTTTGTATGATCGTGCTCATGATGGTCAGGTATCCCTGATACCTGTTAGGTTTCTTACCTTCACGGAAGGTTCTTCGGGGTGCAGCATGTCCTTCAGCAACATCAAGTAGCCCCCTAAGCCAAGAGGGCCTCTTCCTAGAAGAGGAAGGCTCAGGTGGATAAATAGGATCCATGGGTTCCTCCACATCAGGCATTGTTACATCATCTACCCATAGAAACTTCGGAAGTCTTTGAGCATGGAGCATGGCATGGACAACTTCCACAATCGTACGGTTCTTCCTTTCCGCCACACCATTCTACTTAGGAGTATATGGTGTAGTAGTCTCCCTCTTAGTGCCAACCTCAGATATGTCTAAGTGAACCAACTGTAACATATCGGAGATCTTGCTTTGGTTTGAGGCGAATGGTCCCCTTTTGAGCTTTCCTTTGGCACATCCCAGACATACACCTTCTTTCTCTACTCGGAATTCGGGCATCCCTGTTACCATTTGTCTGACATCAGGTAGAGCTCTGTAATGAAGGTGGGAAAATTTCTGATGCCAAAGTTCGGACTGAAGAGATGTGTTACAAGACATGAAACCCAGTGGACTTCCATTGACCTGATATAATGAATCAAATCGAAACCCAAGAGTGAAGGCATATTTAACATTATTTTTCCATATACATACTTTGGCATTGCTGAAGGTTACCTTGTAGCCTTTGTCTTCTATTTCCGAGATGGACACCAGGTTCTTTTTGAGGTCAGGTACATATAATACATCCTGTAATTGGATCATATTACCTTGATTAAATTTGAGAGAGGCATTGTTTACACTTTTCACGGGATATTTCATATTATCTCCAAGGACAATTTCCAAGTTAATTTCTTTCTCTATCAGATTATGGAGAAAAACTTTGTAACCAATGAAGTGCCTTGAGGCACCGCTATCAATGAGCCAAATTCCCATTGAGTCCGAAGGAGTAGAGGTAGATAGAGCAGCTGGTAGATAATATTCATCCTGCTTATTTTCAACAATTTTGGATTCATACTTGGAATTTCTAGCTTTCTTGAATGATTGTCCTCTTCCTTGACTTCCAACACTCCTTTTACCTCTACTATTAGATTTGTCATTCCTTTGATAGTCATGAGAGGGATTTTGATCATCGTCCTGGTGTGAGTCCTTTCTATCAGGGCACTCCCTCGCATAGTGACCTGCTTTATCACAAATGTAACATCGTCCTTTTCTTCCACCCTTAGGTCCAGCCTTTCTTTTTGATTTAGTCCTGGAGGTATTTCTTTTCTTAGCATGAGAAGAAAAGGCAGCAGGAGGACCTTTAGGCATGGGAATTTCTTGCTCTTCTACCCTTGTTTCTTCTTGAATGCATCTAGCCATTAATTCCTCTAAACCAGGAATTAAATTATTATTCAGAAGAGTAGTCCTGAACACGTACCATTTGGATGGTAATCCTCCAAGAGTCGTGAGTGCCATTTCCCTGTCAGTAATAGTCTCCCCAATAGATAAGAGATCGTTCCTGATTTCGGTGATCCTTAAGAAGTATGTTTGCATACTCTCATCTTTACCCTTCTTAATTTCCTTCAGCTTATTTCTAAGAAACAAAACTTGATTTGCATCATTAACTTTAAATAAGCTCACCAGTTTATTGTAGATTTCTTTGGAGGTGTTGAGGTCGGAGATGTAGGCCACCAAGCACTTGTCGATAGAGTCCTGGATGATATTCTTTATTTTGAATTCTTTGGTTTTCCATTTGTTCCTGGCAGCAGCGAATGCATTTGATGGAGGCTCAACAGTATTGCCTTTCACATGGTCCAACACTCCTTGATCTTCTAAGGTTAGATCGATAGACATCTTCCAACCGTGATAGTCAGCTTTCTCACAGAGCTTGTCCTCGGCAGGAAAGAGTGATGAGGACCCCATAGTTCTTTTAGGATAGCCTTGCCAATATTCTCTTCGATGACTGCTCTTGCTCTTGCTCGAGCTTTGTCTTCACCTCAGCTCTGATACCATGTCAAGTTATGGTATGTTCTATGCTTATAATAGTTTACTTATCTTTCTTATTATTATCCACAGATTAGCAATCACGTGTACATAAAGTAAGGTGTGGATAGAACATTAAACGATCGACAGAAAACAAGCCAAGACAAGAGACACAAGATGTGGCGGCTAGCAAGGGACAAACCCCAATGTGGGGAAACCCTTTGATCAAATCTTCCTTTATCTTTAATAATCCAGCAAAGAGAAATAGTACATAAATCTTATTTACATCAACAACAGCAAACCCTAGATCAATTCCAAACTAGGGCAAACAATATCTCACAAACTGACCATCGGATTGGCTTGATTCCACCACCAAAAAATGCATCCTTCAGAGGAGATCTAGATGGACCTATAGCGCAGTTCTGAGGAGGGAGTCTTCTGGTCAACACTGGTCAAACTTTGGTTCTGCAGTTGCTGCCCAAAAATTGTGTCCTTCCTTCCACATGTGTGAGAGAAAGTCTCTTTTCTGCATAGTAGAGAAGAGCCTCTTTTCTACGCAGGAGAGAGAGAGAGAGAGATGTGATGAGATGAGTGAGTGCAAATGAGGAAAAGTCTTCCTGTATTTATACACAAATGTTGATGTTTGAATAGATGCGACTGTTGGGTTTCTGAGCCTACATGAGTTGTAGGTCATCTTGATAATTATTCCATAATCAAAATAAATTCATATCTCCATAAATACTTATCAGAATCAGATGATCTTCATGCCAGTTCCCACCATTTCCCAGCTCAAAAGATGGGTGTTCTCAATACCCTTGCTACTCGGGCCCTAAGGATCTCGGACAAGAAGAGCTTTGAGAAAGAAAAATCCCATCTGCTTGATGTCTTTGTTGATAATGGTTATAGTAGATACATGGGTCAGAGGGCTTTCCTTAAAGCTTCCAGGAACTCTCTGACTAAAAGGGAACCGAAGGAAAGAATTCCAGGTGTCCATCTTCCATATGTTCAAGGGACCACTGATAGAATTGGTAGGATTCTCAGGAAGCATAGTATCCCTATAACCTTTAGGCCCCTGAACACCATTCGTATGTCCCTCAGATCGGTGAAGGATCCTATCGACCCTAAGGATATGAAAGGTGTTTATATGATCCCTTGTTCCTGTGGGACCCCCTATATTGGGGAGACTGGTCGCTCCATCAATCAAAGGATTAGCGAGCACGCAGCGGACCTTAAGCATAGGAGAGCTAAGTCTTCCGCTTTAGCTGAACACGCTGAGAAAACCAATCATCATGTTTGTATTGAGGAGGCTAGTGTTATTGCTAAGGTTTCGCATTTCCATCATCGAAAGTTTAGGGAAGCGCTTGAGATTGAAAAGAGGCCAAGCAATCTCAATAGGGAGGATGGCTGGAAAATCAGTAGGTGTTGGGTCCCAGCACTCTCTTCCTAGTCGTTTTCCGCCCTCCTCTTTAGGGCGTCTTTATTATTATTTTTATTTATTTTATTTTATTTTATTTTATTTTATTTTTATTTTTATTTATTTTTAATTAATTAATTAATTAGTTTAATTTTTTTTTAATTAATTAATTAATTATTAATTTTTTTTTTTAAATGTCTTTTTGTTTTCTCATCATTATTTTTTCATTTAATTATTATTTATTTTTAATGAGTTAATTTTTTCCTTTCTGATTATAAGGTCCTTTGTGAATAATTTTTCATGTGAATTCTAATTAGCTTATTATTTCTCCCATCTCAATTATTTTTATATATGTAGAAGGTCCTTTATATAACCAATTTTCCATTTTAATTCTAATCTACTTATAATTTTTAACTAATTTTCTAACTAATTTTACTTTATTTTATTTAGATATTATAAAATCCTTGATGTAACTGATTTTCCATTTAATTATTAATTAACTTATAATCTTTGATAATACTTTTTTACTTTATTTAGGCATTTAATTTATTCATATATTATTAGGTCCTTTATTTAACTAAATTTCCTTTTAAATAATATTTAACTTATAATTTTTAATAATATTTTTTGAACTAAATACCCATTAAAAATATTTTTTATATATATTTTAAGGGATTGGTCCTAAATATTAATAAAATAACTTTGACCCCGGTCCTAGAGTCAAACTAGCCGTTGGTCAAGTTAGTCGTTGGAGGCTCTGCTCAGACTATTTAACTTGATAAGCTTGATCTGGTTCTTCAACTTGTCCTGACGATGAACCACACTAGTTGGTTCGAAACGCGTCGACAAATCGTATTCCATGTGATTTTCGCCGAAAAACCTCTCACAAAAAAAGAGAGGAATCTAATAAAAATATTATCAGCCATGAATAAGATGACCCACATGGATTTTGGCCCTAGTTTCCAATTTTAACAGAAGGATTCCTAATGAAATTCAGTTTTAAAGACGGGTTTGATAGTATTGATGAACCGCTACAAGAGGTGAAAGCAACAATCTTTACAATACCGCAAGATTCTCTAGACCTGATTCAGCCTGAATGGGCTACTCAGCTGAGTCATGCGCTAGAATGTTATAATGTAACTGACGAAGAAAAGGATGAGGATCCATAAAAGATTAACATCCCTGAAACAGAAGGTCATCGCGAGGTTGAAGGACCGCAGGTTGAGAATCCAGATATAACCGCGTTACTGAAAACGAAACATGTGAACATTAGTACCGAGGCAGAGCCCAAATTCACAAAGATTAGAGATTACTAGGATGACATGACAGTGGATAAGGTCGTCTAATAGCTCCATGAATACCAGGATTTATTCCCTACCAAGTTTACTGATCTAAAAGGGATAATCAGGGACCTAGGTTTTATGAAGATCACGTTGAAGCCGACGCGAATCCAGTTAAGCAAAGACCTTACCGTCTCAATCCGAAGTATAAGCAAAAGGTCCACTTAGAGCTAGACAAGATGCTCATGGAAGGCATCATTGAACCTGTGGAAGAATCTGACTGGGTAAGCCCAATGGTCCTTTCCCGACTCCATTCACTGATGAAGTGTTGGACAATGTAGGTGGCCAAGAAGCATATTCCTTCACTAATGGGTTCTCTGGGTACCAACTGATCAAAATCGCGCTGGAGGATAGGAGCAAAATGACCTTCGCCACTGAGTGGGGTTATTTTCAATACATTGTAATGCCATTTGGATTGAAGAATTCATTCTTCTCACGCGTAGTTGTTGCTGCATTAAAGGAATTTATTCATAAGTTCTTGGAGGTATACTTTGATGATTGGACTTTGTTTGGGCTAGTTAAACGCCATGTAGCAAGCTTGCGCCTAATGCTAGATACCTGTTGAAGATACCAGATCGTGCTCAATTTGAAGAAGTGCTTGTTTTGTGTTCCTTTTGGGACCCTGCTGGGTCATGTGGTTTTCAAACAGGGACTGATGGTAGACCCCGTGAAGATCACGGTGATACTGAACTTGGAAGCGCTGAGTGTAAAGCAGTTGCGCGCTACCTTAGGACATATGGGGTGTTACAGGGAAAAGTGTCTACGCAGAACTACTTATCCCACTAAGGTGTGGTAGCTCCCTTAGAAACAAACAAAGTAAAGCTACTTTCATTTTTCCTTTATGAAATATAGATGAGAGAAGAACAAAGAAGACCAACCTCTGTCTTGCGCTAATCTCCTAGTTCGATTCCTCTCTCTCTTGATAGTCTTTCGCTACTTGCTCCCTTGTACGCCCAGCTTCACAGAGTACCTGTAGGATCACAGTAGCATAACACTATACAAGGACATGGATCTATAATCATAAACAATCTAGGATCAGATGTAAATTCACCATACAAATGCATAAAACATAAATGACACAAGAGTATGGAGGAAAACTTGAATAGCTTTTATTGATAAACAAGAAAGAGCCAAGGGAGTTACAACCAGTTGTTCTGACCCAGCATCATCCTCTCAGCAAGTAAGCCCTTCTTCACCTCATACAAAGCTTAGATCACCCAACACTATGATGTTGTCTCAAGAAACCAACAGCAATTCCTTACAAGATGCAAAATTTCAGCCTCCCCCCTCCTGATCTCTGGGATGAGAGATCCATATATAGATATTTGTAAGGGAGATGAGTCGGCTTGTGATTTGATTAGTGTCTTCCCTCTGATAGTTCTTGCTTCCACTTGGAGATTGATGATCTCTTACTCATCCTTGGTCGAATTCAGAGAGGCAAGTGTCACAAGAGAAGTTTTTGGAAGATTCCATGCCTCTCCACCTCACGGAATGACACTGCCATTTGTCACTTCTCGCCCATCGCACCCCATAGAAGGGCTTTTTGAAATGCAATACACCCACAGAGTGTACTTAGGTGAGATGCAATGCACTTTGCCTATGGAGCAGCTGAAATGATCCTGTTTTGACCAATTTTGACCAGTTTTTCATGGAGAACTTCTGGGAGAAGATGTAATCAGTTGACCTTGTTCCTTTAGGGGTTAGAACAACACTTTTATGGACTTAGGAGCCCTTGGTTTATGGACATTTCATGCTTGGGGTTGCAGTGCCCAAAAATGTCTATAACAGTTTCCCCCTAAAGCATGAGGTCATTAATCTTTTGATGTCGGGTGAAATGCTTTATTATGAGGATCTGAAGTTCTTTCAAGATGGGAGGAGACCTGTAATAAGATACAATACAATACATTATCTTCATAATATTTTCTTGATCTAGCTGAGGCGGGCATTCACATGCTCAGCTTTATAAATTCATTTTAATGTACATAGGAGAGACAATCGTCTGAGTGTAGACTGATGATTCTGGTAGAGCCATCATCCCTTTGATTGGATGATTATCTGTGCAGCAATGATGTACATTTGATGTCTTTGTTTCCCTGAATATATATCGCAGCCCGAATGGATGAAACTAGATCCGGGGTCTTCAATCTCATTCGATCTTCACTCGAAGTACAAGTCGATCCATGTGAGAGATGTTCTGGAGTCGAACATGGAAAGACATCGCCTGATTACCAGCCAATGATGTAAGTTGTTAACAAACGCGAGAGGAGTCACCGATAATGATAATGACCCTCAAGGTACTGCAGTACAATTCATGTGGTGTGAATAAAGGACTTGGCGTCGAACACCACGCAAAATCTTTCGGTCGAAGGCCATTGATGTAAACCTGTCGCCGGAAGTGAGAAACTTGCCATTGAGGCATGCAAGCTTCAAAGTACTGAATGGGGTGTTCCTAGATCGAATTCTTGGATATGAGATGATGTCGACAAGAAGCAATCCATCACAGGAGGGCCTTAATGAATCCCACATCAGTGACATGGAACGGAGCAAATGATTTTAATGGAGGTGAAAACGATCTGATGACATAAGGTTCAGGGTGGCAGTCATGAAAGAATGGAGTGTAAATGTATTGTAGTCGGTGAGACACAGGTGAATTCTCTGAATGACTTCTCTTGAACATATCGGCGACACTGACGTGATGGATTGGTAGCATTAACCCAAAATGTGGATGGTGTGATGGGACCATGGTGATGTGACCGGTGAATGAAACAACCCAACCCGACTTGGATGCGAAGTGAAAGTGTCATGTTCAAGAGCGACTTGCTACCAACAAAGTTTCTTCAAGTTTTCTTCCCAATTTTCCCCAGTCATTGCTGACCAGTACCTCTTTATTTTTGTCAAGCTTGAGGAGGATAACATATGCTTGTTCTATAATTTTCCCTTCGGCCAAACCCATCGCTATGTTTTAACGAGCCTAGCGATAGTGAAACTCGTTCTTGTCTACTATGGACAAGTTTGTCGCTATTAAGTTTTAACGTGTTTAACGACAAAGATAACTCGGTCCTTTTCAATTTTAGAGAGTCTAAAAAGGGACGTAAAGGAAACTCCAAAATTCCTTTTTCGTCATCTAATCCCTTAAGTCTGAAAAAGTATAAAACAATACAGAAGGGATGAATTTTCGATACTTTTAACGAGCCGAACAAAACAAGCGCTCGATCTTTTTGTGTAATAATCCCTCAGGTCCAAAAACATTAAAATCTAAAGGAGGGATAGCACTTCCGGTCCCTTTAACGAGCTGGAGAGGCCAATGGCTCGGCAATATTTTCATATTTTATGAGTCAGTTGAAAAGAGCTTAAAGGAGACTCGTATTTTGAGGAACGAGTGATAAAATTGGGTAGCAGCTGATTCCAGGTAAGGTTTGGAATTTTCCAATCATGGCAGTGTTACAAGGATGGCTAGTGGGATCACTCTTCGTAGCTGTTCCTCAAAAGGGGTAAACAATCAAATGGAGGTGAATGATCGGCCAATACAGAGTGGAGGTGATGATGAGAGCACAACCAAGGCTTTAAAGGCTGAAGTACTACATTCACGATGTTATTTACCGAGAAATAGTTCATTTTTTAATGAGATTAAACGCGGGGAGAAACATTTGCTCATGACTTATGTTTATTTTTTAACGAGCTTGAACTATGTGCTAAAACAGCTCGATTAATCCAGTTGTATAATAAGAATGTCCCATTTAAAAAATGGCAATTTTTAGAGTTTTGCCCCACATCCTTTCTTTATGCAAGTTAGGAAACGACCAATCCTACGAGTTTAAAGGGTTAGAGGACCTACAAATTTAAAAAAATAAATTGTCGCTCTTCGCTTGCACGCCAAAAGGTTTGCATGCCCCTAGCTATAAAACAGAGTTTCAAGGTCACCTTTCAAATCTCCAAAAAAACATTTGTTTTATCAGGAAAGGTCTACCTCTTTCAGGTTACCAAAGATTGTTCTATTCACAGCGCAAACAAAACACCTCTTCGGCAATGTCTACCGAAATAGACAAAGGTGAGACAATCCACTCACATAACTTTGACGAGAGAATCTTATTCTAGTCTAACCCCCTCTTCCAATCACGGATGGGAGTACAGTCCAGTCATATATCTCTTGCGGAAACCTACCCTATACCCGAAGTTTTCCTGCCGAAGCAGACCAGGGTGCATGCCCCCTGGGTTTCAGTCATGTCCCCCGAATCACTCGCGCTCATCAGGTGGACGGACTGGAGATTGATGAGACATTCTTTGTGTGAAAAGACCATTCAGGGATGGCATATGACTATTTGCTCTGTGTGATCCGGGAAATGAAAGCTGGTCTATGAGCTTGACCACTCTTCCTTCGTGCAAAAAACACATTACTCTAAAGAGTGATGAGACAATGGCTCCCATGCAATAAATATAGTCTCGTCCAAGGAGTAGATTATAATCCAGGGGTCCTTGAACTACCATTACATTCATGTGAACGGTTTTCCCTCTCGATGTTATGGGCACATTGGGAAGGATCCCAAACGGTTGACTGGTTCCTTTGTCAAAGCCTGTTATATTTCTCATCTCAGGAAAAAGCGATGGCGAACCAAGCGCTTTCCAAGAAGTCGAGGAAAGGATACTCACAGAAGCCCCTTCATCTATGATGGTACCAGCCATAACCATTCTATATATTTGAGAAATAATTCGAAATGGTACACTAGCCGGTAAACGGGGTCTACCTAGTTGATTCCAGTCGAAAGAAACAACTAGGTTGCTTGGAGGTGGGACCGAATAGACGGCCGGGTATGACTCTGACGAACTTCCTTCCTACAATAGAGGAATGGGTAAATTGCCCCCATGTTCATCGGAGTCTGTGCTTACGAAAAGAATTTGGATGGTGTCATCCTTATTCTCTTCTGTGACTGTATCATCTGAAGATGGAACCTCTGAAGGCAAGACCGGGTCAACTGCCGCCTCGACCTTTTGACTTTCGTCTGGTATGGGTTAAGATGGTTTGTCTTCAATGATAGATGCTTCGGCCGACCACCTGGTCGGGTCAGCCGGATTTTCAACTACTGACGGACTTGGCAAGAGTTTTTTATATCCAGGAGGAAGTCATAACGGTGAAACTGGATGATCGTCCAAAACTCTTTTAGCCTCGTCTAAGAAGGGACAATGGTGGACAGCATGATCATCTTCGCACAGTTTACAAGGAAATCTATATTTTCCTTTTTGTCCTGGGGCTTCACTTTCACTAGTCGATGGTGTGTTTTCAACATGATCATCAGAGGTTGATGGCACCGGGTTGTGCAAACGAGGAGACCAGTCCCTTAAGATCCGAGGGATGCAGGGACAATTTCTATGATAGTGGTCTCCTTTGCAAATGACACATGGCGATTTAGGCTTGGTCGGTGCAGTGTGTGGATTTTCGCTAGACGATGCTTGGTTGCCCCCTTTCGCTTTTGGCTCCTTCTTCTTCTTCTCTTTCTTCTTCTTTTCCTTCTTCTTCTCAGGTACTTGATATTTGGCTTTACCAACCCCATCAAGTGAAGAGGAAGGAGGAGAGGAAGAATTGGATGAAGTAGAAGGTTGGTGGGTAACTCTGGATTCGTCTAGTTGCTGACTCGATTGTTCAGGAACTGCGGTGTTCTGAACGACAGAGGTTGATAAGAGCCATACGGGCAAGCCGATTGTCAATCCTGGAAGCGACAATGTGGCCATATGGGATGCACCAACATCTCCCCAAGAGGAGAAGGGACTAGGATTTCCTCCAAGGGGAATTCCTTGGTTGGTGGGTTCCATTTTCTCAACCTAAGATCAACGTAGGAAAGGGTGATGATTATTCCATTTAAAATAAATTTTAGACGCTTTGACACAACTTGTTTTTTCAGTTTTAAAGAGTCGAGAAAAAACAAAAGATGGCTCTAGTCGCCGTCAATTTTTAATGAGCCTGAAGTGACAAGTGCTCAGATGGACCTTTTCCATTAAGGAGTCTGAAAAGGAACGAAAGGGACTACTCTAGAAATCTAGGTAGAGGGATTACCAAACCAATCGCAAAACTGCAGAATACTTTTTACGGTACGGCAGTCAATCTTCCCGAATGTTGTGTTCAGTACATTGCGATCGATAGTGCGGCAGACATGGCTTCCTAGGGATAAAGGATTAAGCCTATTGTGGTCTCCCAAAATATACTCGACGGTACGTGGGAGCACAAGTCCGTACTGGCACTTATCGTCTCAAAGTGGAGGAATCACCCAACCATCAGTGAGAACAATAGTTACCAGGTTTTACGACGCTGGAATACATCTCTAGCCTAGACTTCTAGATGTTGTGCGTTAGGTTCCAAAGCGTTGTTAGATTCATTAAATTTATTTTATAGTTGATCTTGCTTAAGAAATTTGCCTTTTAGGTTCACCGCGAGATGTAGATGTATAATTCCTAAAATGCAATCTAAGATGATAAACAACCTTTTATCTTCTTTGTGCAATGAAAATCCTAGCTACTAAGGAAAGAGAGACAGTATTCTTTCACAAAGAGCAAAGAGCACACACTAAATGCACTGTCCTAAATCAAACCAATCAAACAGTCTAAATGCAAATGCACATGCATGTATTTGTTTTCGACTTTCTTAGTATATGAATGGTAAAAAGAAAGCTAATGCACAAATCTGAATTACTTTCTAAGCGAAAATTACTAACAAGTTTCTTTTCAAAATAAAAAGTGGAGACAATCACAATACTTTACGATTTGGAAATGAATACTTGCTTTCGACACTAGAAAAACTACAAATTCAGACCAAATACAATAGTAACAGGGTCATCGACTATCAATAGCAACCAAACTCTTTCCTATGACTGAAAATGACACTTGCGACACTTTCAAATCAAAGGACGACAGTACAATTACGTTACTTTTTGCAAAGGAGAACTGAAAATGACTCAACAAATACACAAAAACATTTATAGTTATTTTGCACAATGGAGGCAGAATAACAACAAGGAAAAGGGGTTTCAAACAGAGATATACTGATTACAGGCAGTAAAATTCATGAATAGAACTGAAAATAATGAATCACAGAAACCAAAACTGAACAATGCCTAGTCTGATCAGCGCACCTGTAACACAATGAACTTGAAATGCAGTGCACCTACTACACTCGGGAAGTGCGCTGAATTTCAGATTCATAGAACAGAACCTGCGCTGGGCCAGAGACGAAACTTTGCTTGGGTTCCGGGTCACAGTTTGCAGTTCAGTTCATGGGTTTTGGCCGAGCAAATGGTAATCAGTAAAGCAAAAATCAGGGGTAGATCTAAGGAGGTTCCAAGAGCTACCATGAGGGCAATTAGAGAGTTTGTGAATCAGTTGTTTAAGTCATAAACAAATCCTGAAGATTGACTGAAGCGGCATTTATCTACTTTGGATTTGCATAGCAAATGCAGTTCGAAAGCTACCTGGCTTGACTTCAGGCTCCGTCTGTAAGTTTATAAAATAAGAAACAAGGAAGATAAACAAACAAACTAATTCGTCCCCAGCGGAGTCGCCATTTTGTTACAAGGAAAAGTGTCTACACAGAACTGCTTATCCCACTAAGGTGTGGTAGCTGCCTTAGAAACAAACAAAGTAAAGCTACTTTCATTTTTCCTTTATGAAATATAGATGAGAGAAGAACAAAGAAGACCAACCTTTGTCTTGCGCTAATCTCCTAGTTCGATTCCTCTCTCTCTTGATAGTCTTTCGCTACTTGCTCCCTTGTACGCCCAGCTTCACAGTGTACCTGTAGGATCACAGTAGCATAACACTACAAGAACATGGATCTATAATCATAAACAATCTAGTATCAGATGTAAATTGACCATACAAATGCATAAAACATAAATGACACAAGAGTATGGAGGAAAACTTGAATAGCTTTTATTGATAAACAAGAAAGAGCCAAGGGAGTTACAACCAGTTGTTCTGACCCAGCATCATCCTCTCAGCAAGTAAGCCCTTCTTCACCTCATACAAAGCTTAGATCACCCAACACTATGATGTTGTCTCAAAAAACCAACAGCAATTCCTTACAAGATGCAAAATTCCAGCCTCCCCCCTCCTGATCTCTGGGATGAGAGATCCATATATAGATATCTGTAAGGGAGATGAGTTAGCTTGTGATTTGATTAGTGTCTTCCCTCTGATAGTTCTTGCTTCCACTTGGAGATTGATGATCTCTTACTCATCCTTGGTCGAATTCAGAGAGGCAAGTGTCACAGGAGAAGTTTTTGGAAGATTCCATGCCTCTCCACCTCGCGGAATGACACTACCATTTGTCACTTCTCGCCCATCTCACCCCATAGAAGGGCTTTTTGAAATGCAACGCACCCATAGAGTGTACTTAGGTGAGATGCAACGCACTTTGCCTATGGAGCAGCTGAAATGATCCTATTTTGACCAGTTTTGACCAGTTTTTCATGGAGAACTTCTAGGAGAAGCTGTAATCAGTTGACCTTGTTCCTTTAGGGGTTAGAACAACACTTTTAGGGACTTAGGAGCCCTTGGTTTATGGACATTTCATGCTTGGGGTTGCAGTGCCCAAAAATGTCTATAACATGGGGTATTACAGAAAGTTTATCAAAGGCTATGCCAAGATCACCATGCCTATGGAAAAATTTTTGAAGAAGGATGTCACATTCTGCTAGAATGAAGATTGTAAGAATAGCTTGGATGTATTGAAAAAAAAGATGGTCACCGCGTTGATCCTAGTCTTCCCGGATTGGAAAAAGGAGTTTCATATCCATGTCGACGCGTCATGTATAACGCTGGGAGCAGTACTGACACAGTCTGGTGGAGCACACCTAGACGACCCTATCGCGTTTGCAAGCAGAAAGTTATCCAAGGTGGAGAAGAACTATTCCACCACTGGGCGCAAAGGTTAGCTATCGTGTATGCACTCCAAAAGTTTAGACATTATTTGTTGGGAGGTCATTTTAAGACATACACAAATCATTTCGCATTGAAATACTTAGTCAACAAGCCTATGTTGGGGGGGGAGAATCTGCAAATGGCTCTAATTGTTCTAGGAATATGATTTTGAGGTTATTGTGAAGCCTGGACCACTGAATACAAGACCAGACCATCTGTCGCACATCGAAATAGGGGAAGAGCCCACTAATTTGGAGGAAGGATTACCTGACGGGCAGCTATTTGCAGTGCGCATCATGGATGGTCATTTTGAGGATATAATACACTTCCTAACGACGAGAACTTCCCCAGAAGGATACACTCTCCAGAGGAAAAAGGAATTAGTGGTGCACACGGAAGATTTCTCTATCATTGCTGGGCATCTATACAAAATGGGGTTTGATGAGATATTGTAACGGTATGTACTTGAGTTTGAAAGAAGCATCATCCTCGCAGATGCTCATGGGGGCACCGCAGGAAGGCATCATTTAGGAAGAGTGACTGCGTAGAAGATTCTACGCGCAGGTTTGTGTTGGCCAACCCTCCATCAAGACTCAAAAGCATATTGCAAGGCGTGTGATGTATGTCAAAAGACTGGAAGGCCATCACGGAGGGATGAGATGCCTTTCAATCCATAGATGACATTGCAACCCTTTGAGAAATGGGAAATAGTTTATGGGACCCATTCAGCCCCAAGAAAAGAAGGGAGCAGGTACATTATCACTATGACAGAGTATTTGACTTGTTGGGTGGAGGCATAGCGTGTGAAGGATTTCATAGGCGCCACTACTGCGAAGTTCCTCTTTGAACATGTACTAACACAATTTGGCTGTCCAAATATCTTGATGAGTGATCAGAGTGCACACTTTCTGAATGAGACGATTAGCGCGCTAACGGAGGAATTTCAGGTATACCACAAGAAGAGTACACCTTATCACCCGCAGGCTCGGGACAGTGGAAACATTCGATAATGTGCTCAAAAATGCGCTGACCAAAGTTTGCAATGCTCAACGAAGTGATTGGGACCTACGCATACCTGCAGTACTATGAGCCTATCGAACGACATGCAAGAAGTTGACTGGACAAACCCCCTTTAAGCTTGTCTATGGTGTTCAAGCGATAATGCCTATGGAATATATTGTGCCTAGTCTGCGCATAGTAGCGCTCAAAGGTATGACAGATCGTGGAGCCCTGGAGGAAAGACTCGCACATCTGGATGAACTTGAGGAAGAGATATTTCTAGCTGGATTTCACCAACAGGTCCAAAAGCAATGCGAAAAGGCATGGCAAGATCGGCACATTACACTGCGCACCTTTATGGTAAATGACCTAGTTTTGTTATATGATAATAAGTTTGATAAATTTTCAGGGAAGCTCAGGATGCACTGGTTAGGGCCTTATGTCATTAAGGAAATCACCGAATGAGGAGCGGTACAGCTAGTCAAATTGAATGGAGATCCCTTCTCACGAAAGGTGAATGGTAGTTGCTTGAAGCCATACACTGGTGGTCCTACCATGTGACTAGATGAAGGTAGCAGTCTTAGCGCTATAGGCAGCTGAAAAGAGGCACAGGACTATAAACTACATTTCCCAGGCTAGAGAGCTGCGTGATTGGAGGATTTTACGAAGCAAGGAAGTGTCACAAGGTCCGCGGAAACGTGGAGGGAGCTATGCTACCCAGGGAGAAATCATACAGGTCGGCCGGAAAGTGATCGTTAAAGTCACTGTTCATGATTTGACAATTGAAATGCGGCCAAATGAAGCGGTCGACCAGCATTTAAGATGAAATTTATGGCGCTACAATGAGGTTAAGGGCACATCGTGAACCCTCGCGCTGACACAGAGACTAGCCAAGTTGCAGGAGGCCATGCAGCTGAAAGAACAAGTGGATGCAACATTGCATAAGGAAGTAGTGCTCAAGGCGAGACTAAAGCCCTGGCTGGATGAGGCTTACGCAGTGACAGGGAATATAGAAGTCAAGCTTGCGACTCTGCAAGCAACACAACAAAAGCTTCAGGCTGACAGTGCAGGAGTAGTGACCAAGAAAACAGTGGAAGACGCAAAACAGGTGGCAGCTCAGTGCATGGCCAAAGTTGCGGTCATACGGGTCAAGCTGGAAGGGCTTCACGCAAAGATCTCCGCACCTACCGAGTGACTCGAGAGCGAGTCATGATGTTTGTGTTGGGGGGCTGTTGGGAATAAGATCCCCCAAGGGCAATTTTGGGGCTAAAAGCCCATGATTGAGTCAAATTTTAAAATAAAATAGTAAAGACTCTGCATTTTGTGATCGCAGAGCACATAGGTGTCATAAGTCATAAAGGGTTGTCTGCCCCTACTTTTGTAAAGTAAAGTCAGCTGTAAGAGATCTACCCATGGTCCACGAACCATGGGATTGTATAAAAAGAGCTAAGCTCTAAGTAGTTTTGGAGAGACACACAAGACATGAGAGTCATAGCTCTGAAGTAAGAAGTCTAAGTTTCGAGTCATAGCGTAAGTAGAGGCTCTGCAGCTAAGTGCGCAAAGGCCTAGGGTAGAAGTCCGCAGCTGAGTGCGTGGACCCCTACAATTGTGTGCGCAAGCTGAATAGAGTCTATAATCACTTGGAAGATATCAATAAAGAGAAGTATTCTGCAATTTCTGTGTCTTTGTTCCGATTAATGCATCTTATCATTTTATGTATGAATTTCCTTTAAAATGCTTATGTGATGCACGAATGTGTATGATTATATTGGAAAACTGAACGCATATAAGAATATATGTTTACGCGGTGCTATCTGTGAGTATATAAGAAGATAAGTAAGACACTTAGACTAATTTAGGAATTTGCACAGTATGCTGCCTTAGCAGCACGACAGTGTCTAGATCGAGGGTTAGGGCTATGCAAAGGTCAGCTATACCCTTTCGCTGAGGTATTGAAGGACGAAATAAAGAACTCGTCTAGAAAGCCCTATAGCGAAGTAACTTGTGGGAAGATAGGAATAAAGGAATAAAACGAAATCACGACTATCTCAGGGTGTGGAAACTTGGTTCCAGCATCCCCCCATACTGCTTCAGATGAGACTTCAGTCTACGCTCCACGAGCTAATGTTGAAAGGGCCTTTAGTTTAGGGATTTGTTTGGCTAATTAACGCTAAACCTGGGTCAGGCCCCCTCAAGCCAACATGACTCCTACACCAAATGGTCTGAGGTCTAGTTGGGACTTCTTACCTGGGAGATCCCCTGACATGTTAGTGGGTCTAGCACTGTCAAGAGAATCCTATCTTCCACTAAAACGCTAATTGGCCAAATCATTTGATTAGAGTGTAATTAGAAGTGTTGGAGAGCTTCTGACTTTCTTTGACAGGATCATTTGATCTATAACATTTAGGGGTAATGTCCCCTATGCACCAAAGGAGAGCTTGTTAGAAGAAAGAAGAGGGTTAAATGAAAATTACCCCCATTGAGGTGAAACTCGGCTCGTACTCTAGATTTTAAACTTTACCTTGAAAAGTGAAAAATTCGTTGTAACAATATCTTGTTGAAATTACGAGCAACACATACTACATGGTAATTTGCGTTAAAACAATTTTCTTTACTTGGAAAGCTAAAATAACTCGAATATAATGCAAAAATGTTTATGCATATCAAAAGAAAACAAAAACATTAATAAATTAGAATACAAAGTATAATTAGTAAGGATAGATAACCTCTAGTTTAGGATGCAACTGATGAATTCCCCCAATAAGACTTAAGCTACATAAAAACTCTACTCACATGCCAAAATAAGTTCATCCAATACATAAATTATCGTGAAAATCTTTCTTTAATATTTTTTGTATTAAACTATTAAAATTTATAAAAAAAATAGTATAATATTAATATTGTTAAATTATCTATATATTAAACAAATAAAAATATCATTTATATATATAAAATGTTTCATCTATATATATATATATATATATTATATATATATATATATATATATATATATATATATATATATATATATATATATATATAAATATTTATATATTATATATATTTTATAAATATATATATATATAAAAAATATATATATATATATATATATAAATTTTAAAGTTCAAAACTTTTTTCAATTATGGTGGGTTGGTAGGTCCATTTAGAGGGACCAGACCTCCTTACCAAACTAATTAGAGCCTAATCTTGAGGGCGTCAAGAAGAATTCAACCCATAACATTCCAATGACAAAGTGCTTTAGCAAGAGGACCTCAACCAATTGAGCTAACCCTCAAAACTATCTTAAATGAAAGAAAGAAAATTATTTTAATGTCCACGAGGCTAAAGATAGGCTATGGGACAAATTGCTTCTTCATCTGCTTGATGTATTCGACCATTTTTATATGAATCTTCACAATAAATGCTCCCATCTTATCGACAAGTCCGTCACTAAATAGATTATCCTAAGAGCTAGTTGTCAGCATATCTGCATAACTTTCCCTATTGTCTTTAAAGGCCTCATATTCTAAAATGAAATTCTTTTCTGTTTCCACTTTTCCGAAAGAACAAAAAATGTATACTCTTTCATCGCACACTTCTTTTGGCCTTTTCCAGTGCTCTGTTTCACAACAGAGTTTATGAGAATTAGTCCTTAATTGAGTAATAAGAATTTTGGCTCTCTAAAAAATATTGGCCTCTATGTATGCTTTTGGTTGATGACTATGAGTGGGATTAAACACTTCAATATAGTACTTTTTCTTTCTTCCTAGCTCTTTATCCCAAGTACGCTTGTGGAACTTATCCATAACAAAATCTTTTATCTCTTTGATGTTTATGGGACATGTGTTCAAGCAAATACCCCATTTACTAAACCATTTGTTATTTTGTTGCATCCAAGTCTTTTTTTGTTGCACAATGTCATTAAAGACAACCTTAGGCCATCTACCCTCTTCCATTTGCTCAAATTTTTCTAAATCCCTTATGACTCGCACCATAAAAATTGCTTCAATAGGAGCAGTGCTTGTTTCACTTAACAAGATAGCATAAGGAACTGCACTTTTAATCTTGAATTTGTTTGTAATCAAACGCTTCTAAATTTTCTCAATTTGTTTCTACTGCATGTCAGATGTACTGTTGGCCCATAGTTCACAACCATAGAGAATCATCGGAATCACTAGAAGCCCAAAAAGAGTTTGAGTGGTTTTCCAGTGCCATATCTTTTTGAAAAGCATAAAATGCTTTCCAACCCTCCAAAGTTCTTTTCTTTCTACAACCATCCCAACTTAGATTTTTGTTGAAGTCAATTCAGAGGTATTTGTAATCTGCAACTTCTTCCAAAATGTTGCCTTCAAACTAGAACTTATTATGGTTATGTTTTCTTTTTTTAGAGAAAACCACTACTTTCGTTTTGCTGATATTGACTTGCATCCCCACACTTCTACAAAAATGCTCAAGGGATAGTAAGTGTTATTGCAAACCAAGAGCTGATTTAGCAATCAGAATAAGGTCATTTTCATACCAAAGAAGCCTTATAACAAGCTTGCCCAAATAGATACCATCAATCTTGTCGATACATAAACCAAAAAGGGTAGGAAACAATAGACAACCTTGCTTGACCCCGATATCTCTTCTAAAACTTTTAGAAATGCTTGCTAAAGTTCTAATTTTGACTTTCACCTCTTCATACAACCTATGCACAGCTTCTCTCAAATGTTTACGGCCCCAAGTTCTTCATTTTATGCCAAAGCTTCTCCCAAGGAATCGTGTCAAACGATTTTTTGAAATCAACAAAGCAACAAAAAACTTCTTCCTTTTTCTCCCAATCTTTTTCAATGATGTGCCTTAAAGTTGTACAATAATCAACTGTGGCATGTTTAGGTCTAAAACCTATTTGTCCTTTAGCACGATTATCTCTTTCTTTTACCCACTTGCTAATTTTATTTTTTAGCATGCTTCCAAATAGCTTTGCAAACAAAGGGTTTATCACGATGGTCCTATAATTTGAGGGATTACTGACATCACCGCTCTTGAAAAGAGGTATTTCCAGACTAGTTATCTAATCTGTGGGGAGCCCCTGTTGTATGATATTATTGAAAAATTTTGTAATGTGAGGTGCAAAAATCTTTGAGCCCCACTTTAGATATTATGATTGGAGTTCATCTAAGTTTTTTTCTTTTCCAACACCCAACTTTTTGATACCCATCTCTACCTCTTGCATCGTGAAGAGTTAAGTATCAGTGTTGACCAAGGGGGCAAGGTCAACCTTGGGATCCTACTCATAGAGTTGTCTTGCATAGTCAAACCATTTAGAAGTTGTAATACTATTTCTAGTTTGTATCTTTCTCAATTGGAGTTCCTTCCAAAATAATTTGGGATTGCTTTTCCTAAGGAAGATTAGTTCTTCCCTTTGAAACCATGCAATCAGTGTTTTTCTTGCTTAATAATTTCTTGTAAGCTTTGAGCGTTATGTTATTCTTGTTTGGCTCTTTCCACATTTTCCTTGCCTTTTTGCATTCTTCATCAAACCAAGCTTTAACCGGAAAGCAATTTGTTTCAGACTTCTTAATTTTTGCTATGTGTTAATTCATGACTATGAAGGTCGTGAATTGTGATTTTCTCCTTCTTCAAGAGCCTCTCTAGCGTAATTTTCAAGGTATTACAATTTTCTGGAGTCAAAAGAATTTTGTCCTTTGGGAGATTTTGTTGGACATGCTGAATTTTTTACTCTAAATGTTTCTTTCCAATCCAAAAGAAATTTAAATAAATTGGCTTGTTATCAGATTTTAAGTCCCAAAGTTGATCTCCAATCAAAACTTCCTCCATTTTTTCACACAAACCATGCGAGCAAATTATACAATCTACTACACTTGCTCCATTGTAAGTACTGCAAGTGAAATTACCAGACTTTGCCCATCTAATCAAGCCATTACAAATGATTAAATCAAAGGCCCCACATTGAGTAAGCAATTGTTCACCAAAGAGATTGCAGCACTTATCCTCTAAAATTATTTCCCACTGATGACTACTCTCTTTTGTAAGCCAAATAGGGTCGCAATATTCTTTACAACAAATAATGTTAGCTTATTCACGTGCAGTCCTAGCATTGAAATCACCCACTATAAAGACTTCACCTCGCTGAGAATATGTTGCAATATCTACTTTTAAGGCCGCAAATGGATCTTGTGGTCAAGCCCTCTACTTTTGTAGATTTTTGAAACTTGTGGCTCAAAATAGCATGCTGCAATTCTGATGTGGTTTCCATTTTCTAATATTTTAAACGAAATGCATTGTTTATTTGAGTCTTCTTTTTCTAACTGAATGAGACGACCTTCTTTCTCCCTCACTAAAACTATGATACCCCCATGTCCTTTGCCATTCCTTGTTTCCTTGTTCCACACTACCATATTCCAGTATCCTTCAAATAGAGGTGTCTTGCACCCTTCATGCTCATGTGTTTCTATGAGACAAATTATGTCTCTATCTTCCGCAGTAGGCCCTAACCCAGGTCCCCGTCTCCATGGGTAACCTTTATAGTTCCAACAAACCAATCTTAAAGAAACTTGGGTATTACTTGATTGGTATTTATTTCAACATGCAAGACTCACATTTGAGTCTTTGTCCTTGTTTTCCCACACTGACCTTGCTTTCTGATTCCCTGTTGAAGAGTTTTTGGACTCTCCTTTATTACCATTTTGTTGCTTTGTTTTGGAAGGATGTCCAAATCATGTTATCACAACTTTACCTTTATAAATCCATGCTCTCTTGTTGCCCTAACCTTAACTTTTCCTCCCTCATTTCCTCTTGTTGCCTTACATTGAATTCTTCTTCTAGAAAAAAGCAAGAAACCCTCAAGAAATGCTTCTTACTTAGAATGATATATTTATCACGTAAGCTAGGCAAGACAACTTTTATGGGCCTGGCTCTCTCACCGTTAAACTTGCCCACCCTCCATGCTTGGCATATTTGTCTTTACCATAGCAACATGTATTTCAAGAAGTCTCTTACAAGGTCAAGAGTACATTCATTTTTCTCAAAGTCTTTCACCCTTTAATAATTATGTTTACGACTCTATTCTGTCTTTCCTTGCCTTCTCTATCTTGCATGTTGTCAACCTGAATGTTTGTTTCTTCTTCCTTATAGCAGAATTGCTAATAACTTGAGCCCCTAGTTTTGGAAACTTTGGTGGAATCCCATTTCCTTTCTTCTCTTACTTTCTCTTCATGGTTGTCTATTTGGGAAATCGTTTTCCTTATCCTGGGATGATTTCACATTCACCACCTATGTGCCTTCCACTACAAATTTCTTTATGTTTAGTACATCCACCTTCATGCATTTCCATTCTATCTTCCCTATTAAGGGAGCTTCCTATAGCAATGTCACTTGTTCTTTCAAAACTTTATTGTTTTATGCTAAATCCTTGTCCTTCGTTGTTATTATATGAATTTTATGATCTCTCACCTGCTCTCTATCTTCTAAAACCTCCAACCTTTGTTATGCATTTAACAATTCTTTGACATAAAGATCAGTTGACCAAGTGAGAGGTGTGGATGTGGGACTATAAAAGGCAGAATCATTAATAGCTTTTCCTCTGGACTTCTTGTTGCCACATGCTTGTAGAGGGAACTTGTTTGAGTGCTTATTGTGAAGGGCTAGAGTACTTTCCTTTTGAGACTGTTTTTTCCTTGTCTACTCCCATTTTAGATGAGCTAGTATTCATTTTAAAATGCCCCGATATCCTTGGCATTAACCCAAACCCACTTCTGAGTTTTGATGAATGAGGCAATTTTCACATGTACTAAATCATTTGTGGAGCTCATTCTGAAATTTCTTGTCCATTGTCATGTTTGAATGCATTTGTTGTCCAACCTATTTCAAGAAAGATGTAGGTCCAATCTATTCCTCACTGCGTGCCTGTAGAAATCGGTCTCTGCCCTACTCCTCACTGTTGTTGTTTGAACACCGCCGGTCGTCTGCTATTCGCTATTCATTATCCCCTGTCTACTATGCTATCCGCTACTACTGTTGCTATCCGCTGTAAGACTGCCTTCGACTACCCAGCACCCTAGAGACACACTCTCGCACAAAAGAAACCAAACAATACACCGAAATAACCACAAGCCGCCCACGGAACAGAACCCTCGCACCCAGAAGCGAGACAGCTTTGGAACACGTACACCAGGTCAACCTCTCTGACCAGGAATAACAGGTGGGGCAGAGACCTGCCCCAAAGCCACTGAAGGAGGTTGACTCCGAATAACGATGCAGCAACCTGGCAATTTCTCGCCAGTTCCTTTCGCACTGCTCTGCTTAACACCGGGACCAGGAACAAAGCTCTTGCCCAAAACCACAGCGGACCGAACTCACCCAAATGCCAGAAGCATGGAACTAAAAACACCCCCGAGGATCACTGCCACCGTCTAGCCTTCCGCCTGAGATTTTAATTTATAAATCGATAAAAAAACATTCTTTTTATCAACGTATTTTTCTAATTCAAATTTAATTATTAACAGTGATACTTACCTGTGTAGTTACTTGTGATACTTCATGCTTTCATATACAATCGTTTCAAGGCAACCATTCTCATCGACACGTCATAATCCATGAGAGCACACAACCATAAAAAATGTACATTTGGAAGGTTGTCATGTCACATCATGCATACAAAATTGAGTTTTCCACTGATAAAAAAACAGTGCGAGAGAGACATTATTTTGTCTGAAAACAAGTTTATCTACATAATATATGCATGTTCTCTAAAAAAAGTAGTAAATATATGGACATCATTAACGTCAGTCTATACAATACAGTGTGCAACAAACTTCTCTACTAATACCCTAATTGATATCAACACATCCACAATGCGTGGTGCATAGAACATTGTAAAATGTACGTTGAAAGCTTGTCATGTCACGCACAAAATTTATATCCAAGTATGTGGGCGACCATTGAAAGTGTAAAATATCATCAACGTCACAAGACTTTCTTTTTTGCTTGTGAATATGCTCGTGTTTAAAGATTCTTTGAAACATACTCATGTGATCCTTTACCACTAGCTACTTAAGCATATCATCTCCACCTGAATTTTCTCCAACATAGATCAAACTCGACAATATTTGTTTCCAATCTGCTTTTCGTCATTTTTCCTCTTCCAAAGTGTTGAGATTTTCTGTTTTGAATAAAATAGGCAAAATCTCAGTAGTTGACAACAATAGGAATTAGTTCCTAGATTAGCCCCAGTTTTTTGGGAGGGAGTTAATGCATCCTAAATTTGAGTTGAGAGGATTTATGAGGCAGTTAGATCCTCCCTGCTATAAAACAGGTATTCATACGGATTGTTTTTTGGTATGAGGGTGTGAGAATTTGTGAGAATTTAATTTTGTAATCTCCTGTTTGATTAATAAGAATTGTCGATGCCTATGTTTGGTGGACGTAGCCCAGATTGGTTGGGTGAACCACGTTAAAAGTTGTGTCTCCTGTGCTTGAATTATTTGTTGTGTATATGTTTTTATAATCTGTTGTTCCTCTGATCTCCAACAATTGGTATCAGAGCAAGTTGGAGGCGTTGTGTGAGGGTGCTGAGTGTGCTGCGTGGATCAACTGATTGCTGGTTTGAAGTGAAGCTGCGTAGAAGACCAGACCAACAGCTGCGTGGAGTGCTGGCGTTTGTGCAGTCGGAGAATTAATTTATTTTTGGACGGGGCCGAGTGGTGACGGCAGTCTTCTTCACCTGCTGCGTGGAGCGTTTGATACATTCACCTGCTGCTGTGTGCGTGTGTGTGCGGGAGTATTGCGTTCTGGAGGCAGCGTGCATTGGGTTGTTGTTCATCTGCGTGGAAATAGCATTGCTGGAGGGTCGTTTGGTGATGTTGAGAAACCCGTGGTGCAGACGTGGATCGTATTGCTGGTAAAACACTCTTTTTGCTGTGCGTTTGATTGGTTTTGCTGCGTATTGAAACATTGAGGTGCGTAGCAACGTGCTGGAGCTGATTTAAACCTGCGTGGAGGTATGCATATTTGCGCTGATATAAAACCTGCGTGTTTTATGTGTTATCATATATGCGGGTAGAGGAGCGCCCACGCGCCAACAGGTACACATTTATATAAAATATTTTATATGCACTGTATGCGCCATCATTGAAACGGGAATATCGCTGTTAAAAAGGAATAATGATTAGTGAATGTGTTTATATGGCCATCAATGAAACGGTTCTAAAATGTTTGGGATGCCATTAATAAAACAAGCAAAGTCCGATTAACAGTGAAAAGCGTAGGAAGGCTCCAAACAGTTTCATTTGTTTAGTACAAACCGCATTCGGTGTTTTTTGTTTGAAAATTGGTCTTTTAAAAAGGAGCAAAATCATTTACAAATGGGTCGCCGTGGAGCAGTTGATTTGAAAGTTTTTTTTTTAAGGCAAAGGCAGAAAGGCATAGGCAGTTTGTTTTGTTAATTGCTGGTATTTAAACATTGGTTTTGGAGATTATTGTGGTTTTTTGGTTGATACAACATGGCGAAAACTCAAAGTGCCCGGTTTGAAATTGAGAAGTTTAATGGCAAAAATAATTTTGAGATCTGGAAGGTTAAAATGTACGATTTGCTTGTCCAACATGGTGTGGCAAAGGCATTGTTGGGAAAATCCAAACAGCCTTACAACATCACAGATAATGAGTGGGCCGAGATGGATGAAAGAGCGATAAGTGCTATTCGACTGTGTTTAGCTGATGATGTCCAGTTTAATATCGTGTCGGAAACAACAGCTGCTGGTTTGTGGACGAAACTGGAGAAACTGTACATGACCAAATCCTTAACCAATAGGATTCTCCTGAAGCGACAGTTGTACAGTTTGCGAATGAAGGAAGGTACATCGATTGCTGATCATTTAAATGCTTTTAATACTCTTCTTGTGCAATTAAAAAGTATAGAAGTAAATATTCAATTCGAGGATAAAGTTATTACTTTATTGTGCTCGTTGCCCGAATCATGGGATCATTTTGTTACTTCTATAAGTCTTAGTTCATCAGAAACTATTGAGTTTGATGATGTAGTTACATCCTTATTATCGGAAGAAACAAGGAGAAGGTCGCATTCCAAAACCTCTACATCAGAAGCTATGATGGTTAGAGGTCGTTCGAAAGAAAGATGCCCCAGGAGGCCGAGCGACTCACGTTCAAAGTCGAAAGGGAAGAAGAGTAAGCTAAAGTGTTGGTTTTGTGGCAAATCAGGGCATTTAAAGAAGGACTGTTGGAAGCGACAGCAGCAAACTTCAAAAGCAGATTCTTCGACAGAGAAGAAGGAGGCAAATACAACAGATACAGGTTTGGCATCTGGTTCAAGTATGAGTGATGAAGTATTATCAGTTAATGTGTCAAATCATGGGAAACATTGGTTATTAGATTCCGGTGCATCAAACCACATGTGTATTCATAAAGACTGGTTTAAGACATATAAATCAATTGATGATGGTGTTGTGTACATGGGTAATGATGTAACATGTAATATTGTGGGGATTGGGAGTATACAACTGCAAATGTTTGATGGGACAACAAAAATATTAACTGATGTGAGGCATGTACCAGATTTAAGGAAAAATTTGATTTCATTAGGAGCACTTGATTCAAATGGATATAAAACTGTAATTCAAGGTGGAGTAATGAAAATTTACAAAGGCATTTTACTAGTTATGAAAGCTAAGAAGGTAGGAAATCCATTTCAGTTAGAAGGAAGTACAGGGTCAGATTATGTGTCTACAGTGTCTGAACATGACAGTAGTTCCATTCACTTATGGCATCAAAGATTGGGGCATATGAGTGAAAGAGGGTTAAAAATTTTGGCTGATTGCAAGTTACTTCCAAATCTAAAGTCTGGAAAGTTAGATTTCTGTAAGCATTGTCTATTTGGAAAACAAAGTAAGCAAAAATTTAAAACAGGCAAACATACTAGTAAAGGCATACTTGATTATATCCATTCAGATGTTTGGGGACCAGCTCCTACAACTTCATATGGTGGTTCATCTTATTTTGTATCATTCATTGATGACTTTTCTAGGAAAGTGTGGGTCTACATGTTGAAAAGGAAGTCTGATGTTTTTTCAGTTTTCAAGCAATTTAGAGCATTGGTAGAAAACAGCACTGGTAGAACAATAAAATGTTTAAGAACTGACAATGGTGGTGAGTTTACTTCCAAGGAGTTTGACAGCTATTGCAAGGATGCAGGGATCGAGAGACATAAGACCACAGTTTATACTCCTCAGCAGAATGGAGTTGTTGAACGCATGAACAGGACTCTTCTAGAGAGAGCAAGGAGTATGTTGAGTAACGCCGGGTTGCAAAAGGAGTTGTGGACGGAAGCAGTGGCAACAGCTTGTTATGTGATAAACCGATCTCCATCAATGACGATAGGCTGCAAGATTCCACAAGAGGTATGGAAAGGACACCCTTGTGATTATTCTAAACTCAGAGTGTTTGGTTGTGATGCATATGCTCTAGTGCCTAAACATCAGCGAACTAAATTAGATCCAAAGTCGAAAAGGTATATCTTTGTTGGGTATGGTGTTGGAACAAAGGGATATAGATTGTGGGATCCTACTACCTGCAAAATCATCATCAACAGAGATGTAAAGTTTAATGAATCCTCTCTTGTACAGTTAGATGTAGATAGTAGATTGAAACAGGATGATGTATCTGATTTTCAGCACATTCAGTTTGATAGCATTTCTAATGATAGTCATGATGACCATAGTTTAGATACTAGCCATGAACAGGTTTCAGAATCAGATCATGAACAGGGTGCAAGTCTAGATCATGAACAGGTCTCAGATACTGATCGTCAAGAAGTTCCTACAGATGGTAGTCAGCCAATCGAGGAAGCGCCAGAAACATCATTAAGGAGGTCGACAAGAATCAAACGGCCATTGAGAAGGTATGATGATTATGTCACTTCTGTTGCATTGACTGCTAATGACGATGAACCTTTGTGCTATCAGGAAGCAATAGAAGGTTCGAAGAGTGATAAGTGGAAAGCAGCCATGAAGGACGAAATGATGGCCTTGGGTAAGAACGACACATGGGATTTGGTTGAGCTTCCGAAAGGCAGGAAAACTGTGGGATGTAAATGGGTGTTCAAGCTGAAATGGGGTGTGAATGATACGGAAGACAGGTACAAAGCGCGACTAGTTGCAAAAGCGTTTTCTCAGAAAGCCGGTATTGACTTTCATGAGATTTTTTCACCATTGCTTAAAATTGTTTCAATTAGAATTCTGTTAGCATTAGTAGCTTTGCTTGATTTAGAGTTGCAGCAATTAGATGTTAAGACTGCATTTCTACATGGAGACTTAGATGAGGAAATATATATGGAACAACCGGAAGGGTTTGTTCAGCATCGCAATGAGAAATTTGTCTGCAAGCTCAAGAAGTCTTTATATGGCCTGAAGCAGTCGCCTCGGCAGTGGTATAAGAAGTTTGATTCTTTCATGTTGAGTCAGAAATATGTTAGAAGTGAATATGATCATTGTGTTTATTTTAAATAGTTAAATAATGGCATATTCACTATCTTCGTATTGTATGTTGACGATATGCTTTTAGCAAGCAAAAGCATAGAAGAAATCAACAGGTTGAAGGCTCAGATGGCAAGGACGTTTGATATGAAAGATCTAGGAGCAGCAAGACAGATTTTGGGCATGGAGATTTTCAGAGACAGAAGCAATGGTAAGCTATGGCTATCACAACAAAAGTATATTAAGAAAATATTTTTGAGATTTGGTATGAATAACGTGAAGCCTGTGTCAGTCCCTCTCGCTTCCCATTTCAAGATTTCTTCGAGTTTATGTCCTAATTCAGATGAAGAAAAGGATTATATGTCTCGAATTCCATATGCTAATGTAGTAGGGTGTTTAATGTATGCGATGGTGTGTACGCGACCAGATATTTCACATGCAGTTGGGGTTGTCAGCAGGTACATGGCAAATCCGCGTAAAGAACACTGGTCAGCAGTGAAATGGGTGCTTCAGTATTTGAGAGGCACAAGTAGTTATTGTATCACTTACAATAAGAGTAGTGAATTTGTTTGCGGATATGTTGATTCCAATTTTGTAGGTGATTTGGATAAGAGAAGGTCAACTTCAGGGTATGTCTTTACTCTTGCAGGTGGAGCTATAAGCTGGATGTCAAAGCTACAGAACATTGTCGCTTTATCCACTACTGAAGCAGAATATATTGTTGCTTCGCATGCTTGCAAAGAGGCGGTTTGGTTGAAAGGTTTGCTTGGTGAGTTTGGTAGGTTACAGGACAACATCAGGTTACTTTGTGATAGTCAAAGCGCAATACATTTGGCTAAGAATCCGGCCTATCATAGTAAATCAAAGCATATACCGATCAAGTACCATTTTGTAAGACAGGTTATCACTGAAAGGGGAGTCTCTCTTGAAAGGGTGCATACAAAGGAAAACTGTGCAGACATGTTCACGAAACCAGTTTTGTTGGAGAAGCTACGCTGGTGTTTGGCTTCTCTTGGCTTGCAGAAAAGATAAAATAATAATAACAGGGCATCAGGCGAATCGTTGTCAAGGTGGAGATTGTTGAGATTTTCTATTTTGAATAAAATAGGCAAAATCTCAGTAGTTGACAACAATAGGAATTAGTTCCTAGATTAGCTCCAATTTGTTGGGAGGGAGTTAATGCATCCTAAATTTGAGTTGAGAGGATTTATGAGGCAGTTAGATCCTCCTTGCTATAAAACAGGTATTCATACGGATTGTTTTTTGGTATGAGGGTGTGAGAGTTTGTGAGAATTTAATTTTGTAATCTCCTGTTTGATTAATAAGAATTGCCAATGCCTATGTTTGGTGGACGTAGCCCAGATTGGTTGGGTGAACCACGTTAAAAGTTGTGTCTCCTGTGCTTGAATTATTTGCTGTGTATATGTTTTTATAATCTGTTGTTCCTCTGATCTCCAACACAAAGTTCTGTGTGCCACAAGCCGATACACATGAACAACCTTCTCTTGACCTATGCGGAATGCATGGCCGATTGCTTGCTTTGTGCAAGATGGATTCCACACAAGATCCAGAAGGATCACCCATGAAGCTTCTGTTAGATTGATTCCCATGCCACAAGCTTTGATTGATGCAAGCAGGACGCGTGCCTTTCCTGGTTGCTGACTGAATTTATCAATTATACCCTGACGCTCATGCAGATGGTGTTTCCCCTTGAGCAGTAGTATTTCTTGGCCTTTGCACCAATGGAAGTGGAACTCAAGAATTTCCTCCAAGAGTTGCAAAGGTGAAATATACTGGCAGAAAACCAATGCCTTTTCCCCTTTCTCACAACAGAGCCTGATGATATCAACCACAAATTTCAATTTGATCCCTTGAGTGTGATCTTTTCTGCATGTGCCCACTTCAAGGTCAGGATGGTTAACCCCCCAGTACTTTTCAATGAATACCAGATCTTTGAGAAGACATGGATGTATGGAGGCAATTGAGATCATCATCTCCAGCTCCACATTTGAACAGGTGGAATTTTTCATATGAACTATTTCATGTATTCTTCTGAAAAGTGTCTCTTGCAGGGGTGTTGGCCTTAACATCACGGTGTAGGTTCTTAAACCGGGAAGTTCATTTAAAATATCTCCTTTATAAATGTCAATAAAGTCTTCAGTCATGGATTTTAATAGTTGACGACATGTGCTTCTTTCTCTGCTTCTTCCAGTATTTATCCTTTTTAAAATTTGCTCCACAAAATAGTGTCTGGCTATCTTCTCCTTCACCACTTCCTCAGAGACTTCACTCTGGTGATTCTTCAGTTGCAAAATACGATCAACAAAGGTTGGTCTTGCCAAACAGAGTGTGTTGAAGTATTCTTCAAAATTGTTCTGAAACAAAGTTCCAGATAGCAGAATTCGCAGCATTCTATTCACTCTCATTAACAAATTCCAAATCTTTGAGTTATGACTCTGAGGAATGTGGCCTTCATCAAGAATTAAAAGGCCTAGACTCATTCTATTCACTCTCATTAACAAATTCCAAATCTTTGAGTTATGACTCCGAGGAATGTGGCCTTCATCAAGAATTAAAAGGCCTAGACTCCTTCTAAGGTACCTTCCTATCTGCCTGGTCTCTTCAGACATTTTGTCATTGTCTTCATTGGAGAAAGTGTAAAACAAAGAGTAGCTCATTATCAACACACTTTCCTTCTTATGCCACTCATGTAGCATTTTTATGTTGTAAATATTATAGACCTGTCTGATGGGTGCTTTACATGACATAGACATTACAGATCCTCTAAAAGGGGACTCCCTCATTGTGAAGTCTCTTAATGGGCTCAGAATATAAACGGGAATGTTAACATTCCACTTGTTAAACTCCCTTTTCCATGTATGGAGCATGCTTTTGGGGGCAATGATTAATGGTTTGCAGGCTGGAAACAAACTCAGATAACTTTGTAGGAAACTTATAATCATGAGTGATTTTCCTGTCCCAGGAGCATGAGCAATAACACAACCTCCAACACGATCACTGCGTGATGATGCCTCCATTTCATCTGGGATTAATGAACCAACAATGTTTCTCCACAGGAATTCAAATCCCCGTTTTTGGTGAGCATTCATTTTCTTCTCCAACTCCGGAATTATTTTCCATACAGAATTGGGCTTCTCAGACAAATCATGAGACTAGAAGGATGGTAATCCCTTTAAGGAATCCAAAATGTGAATTGCCATGTCTCTAGAACAATTATCCTCGTGCAAGTGATAGCTTGATATGCTTCTGCTTCTTCCTGAATTCCATACCCCCTGTACGTTGCAAGGTACAAATGGAATATCAGCCTATTTTGGATTAGAGAAGATACAATAACATCATTTTCCTATTTTGACCAAAGTTCATCCATAAACCACTATTTTTCATGTCCAATGGCAAAGTATCCATATCATGTGTTTACTTACAAATGGCTCAAAGATGTTATTTATCTCTGCTTTTACAAAATTGCATAACTGGCAAATAAGTCCAACTTCTTCATCCAAGACAAACTCGTGCCCATCAATGCAAAAATGATTGTCTTCATCATCTTCTATATCTACTTCTGTCGAGTTGCCAGCTATTGTTGTTTTTCTTGGGTCCTATGGTAATCAACCAATGGAAGACTATCAGCACAAATAAAATCATCAAACAAAAAGGATGAGATTGAGCAATCACAATTTTGGATTGCTTTAGCGCATAGCAATCAAGTACTTCTTTAATGTATCTTCCGTAATATTTTTCCTGGTTGAGAAGACTCACTAATTTGATTATGCAAATAGATTGAAATCCAGAGCTACATAAACACAAGGCAAGCCCCTCAGAGAATTAAGATAGTTGCTCTCACTCTCTCTTTCTATGTATATAATTTGATGCATTTGAAACTACCAAGTTCGCATAAACACATTTGCCAAAGATAATAACCATTACTTGAAAATAAGGTGCGATATGACATGAACATCATAATAGCAATACAAAAAAAAAAAACCAACACATAACAAATAGTAAAGATGTATTGTATAATTGCACATAAGCTATACTCTCATTTGTATTATCACTCCGTGTAGGAGGACAAGATTATGGCAATCACTTTATCTTTGACTATGTATTAATTAATCTTTTGATTGTAAATTTTTGCATTTATTATATTGTTTTACATTAACATAATATATTGTTTATTTTTCTAAATTATTGAATTTCATTTATCTACTATGCTATTGGTGGATAGATTTGAAGTGTTTTTGAAATCTTGGGCCACTGCAAGTCAAGACTCCAATTTTTTTTTAGCTTTTGTTGAGTTTCCTAGCTTTGCTAACTTTATGACTGTAATGTTCCTTCCTAGAGTAATTTTCTTGAATTTAATTTCAGGATTTTGGTAATTTTCTCTATTATGGGACCCACGAAATTTTTGGACTAAGACTTAGGAGATGGAGGCCGAAATCATTTTGTTAGTGGGAGGTGGGGGGCACACCCACATGGAGTATGCATTTCCTTGGAGGGAAAGTCGAGTTGCTAAGGTAGGAGGTCGAAATGCTTGAAGGAGGGGCCCACATGAGGAAGGAACCTCAAAATATCTAAATAGAAGGGGGCTAACAACTGTTGGGGTCTTTTGTCAATCTAACATTTCTCTTGTTGCTCGAGCTACTTAGTTGGGTCAGGTCACAGTGTTGTTCAGTGCAAAGCTTTCCAAGGAGAGAGTTCACCCTTCTTTCGATGGACTACAAGTGCCCCCCTAGGAAGGTAAGATTGTGCCATATTGCAGGGAGATTTGTGGAGCTCAAGGTGCATTGTACAACCATTTCACTCAGCAAATTTTGTGCTCCAAGAGGACACAGTAGGGGATCACGTGCCACTTATTTCAGCTATCTTCCAGGTGGCATTTGCTAGGGGAAATTTTTCATAGTTACTCCAGGGGAAGACCAAGCTTGGTTAAGAGTTTTGGGGTTAGAGATTGTTGCATTGAGGCGGGCCAAATTCTTCTCACCCAGGGCTAGTGCAGGAGACCAATTCTAGGCACACGTGGGAGGTTGAGGAAAGGAGTTGGGAAGATGGATTGTACCGGGAATTTGAGGAATTCATCTAAGGAGTAGAATTTAGCATTTTTGGACTAATTGGAGGGTTGCTTTAGTGCTTTTCCAGACAAACCATATTTTCCAGCCAATTTGAGGAGGACATGGTATTTGGGGCCGATTTTCAGTGGTCAAAACTAGACCAAACCCTTTCTAGGTTTTTGAGAGTTTACTGATAGGAGTCTAGGGCTAATTTTGCATACTTTTCTGAGCACCGGAGGTGGGTCTTTCGAGAGTTCTTTTCCACAACACAGTGCATCTCTTCTTGAGCAGCGGAGAGCATTTTTGGGGCAGCTCACTCTCTCATCTGGACGTTCTCCAACCTGGGGCTTGTCTAGATTGCCATTGAGGCAAGCCTAGATGCGCTCCTTCCATACTCATTGTAATGTTGCTCCAAATTTATGACAATACAGCTGAGCTGGATGGTGTTTTTCGGTGATCACATGGGTGTTTACTTATATTTCTGAATTTTGTGTATGTATGTCAACTATTGCTTTGGTTATCATTGTTTTTCCTAATTAAGAATATTACAATGGTATAAGAGCTTCGTTCTTGGCTCATCCATGGGGATATTTCCTATGAACGAAGAGGATAGGCAAGACATTACTTATCGAAGGCAGAGATACTGGAGCAGAGAAAGAGAGCTGGAGATCAAACCTGATACTAAGACACCTAGGAAAGAAATAGTGGTGGAAAATATGGGGGAGTCAAGAAGCAAGGAGGAAGAAACATTTCATAGCCTCTTAAAGGCCCTAAATGATTTAGCCCAAGAGAAGAAGGAGATGTTGGAGGAACTCAAGCAACAGAATAGGGACAATAACATCCAACATGAGTTCCTATTTAGGGATACTTCAGAGGCCTCAAACCAGTATGACCACCCTTCACCAGCCACTCACCCAATAAGTTTTAGTGGGCCAACCAGGACTACACTTCCTAGATTTTTACCTTGGTTATCAAGTGAGAAAGGTGGGCCAGACGATCAGATGCCCATGGGAGATTATTTCCAAGAATGGCAATCCATGGGGGAAGATTTCAAAGCATCTTTGTCCTTCAAAGATTACTGCTAGCTCAAGCAAAACGAGAAAGGCAGGAGCAGTGGGGGGTCTGGCATGCAGAGTTCAAAGTTGCAGCATACCATTGGGAGGATGTATTTTCCCACATATGATGGATCTACCAAGTGCACAACTCGAGCTTGGGTGGAAAAGTTGGATACCTATTTCCATATTAATAAGATGACAGAGGTGGAAGCCATCAAAATGGATACCTTTCACTTGGAGGGAGAGGCATACGATTGGTAGTTTCATGAACACTAGGGCATGCCAGCATGCCCTCTTATTAGGAATTTACATGGAGAGTGGTGGAGCATTTTGATAGGGGGGACCCAAAGGCTCATTTCAGAGAGCTCACCCAACTCAAGCAGACTGGCCATCCAAAGCAATATATATCATAGTTTTTGAGAGTCTCAGTCATGGTACCAGATTTTTTAGATGCCAAGAGGGTGTACACATTTGTAGAGGGATTGCTTGAGCCATTGCGTGATGATGAAATCCCACAGACCCACTACTTTGCAGGAGGTTGTGACTTCTGCTAGGGATTTTCACGGGGCAATCCCCAAGACTCGAGCACCCATACCATCACGGGCTCCCTACCCAGAGAAAGGACATGACACGAGGCTAGCACCAGAACTAGGAATCCAGCGGCATGGATAGTTAGATGAGGAGACTAGGAGAGACCTCCGGAGGAGGAAGCTATGCTTCACTTGCCAAGAGCCTTCAGCACTAGGCCATAGATGCATAGTGGGAAAGGCCTACTACATTGAGGTCTTCTCTGATAGTGACTAGGAGAATGACGTGGAGTTGGAGTTAAGCGAGGGTGACTGCGAGACACATGTAGAGATGGGACCACCACCACCAACACCATAGAAAATTTTAGGGGCGAATGTTCGCCCTTTGGCGAAATTAAGGGGTTTTAAATTTTTAGTGGGCGAATATTTTGTATCATAGTACATTTTTACAAATCACCTCAAATAGCCCACCTTATTCTAAGGGAGAGGGTAAAAAAGGTAAATTTAGCCCTTGAAATTAGGAGTTACAACCTTCCATTCGCCCATTTTCAAGAATAGGTTTTATTTAAGTGAATCCATTCGCCCATTTTCAAGAATAGGTTTTATTTAAGTGAATCCTATGGGCCAAATACCATATTTATAAAAGACGTATGGTAAATTAATAAGAATATAAATAAATGAGAGGAATGGTAAATAAATAAAACATTTTTTATATTTGCTCCATAAGTCACCTTATATACATGCAAGGGTGTAAACAAATAAAAATATAAGTAAAGTGGAGGTATGGTAAATAAATAAAACGTCCTTTTATACTTACTCAAAAGGTATGGTAAATAAATAAAAATATAAATAAACTAGACATATGGTAAATAAATAAAACCTCTTTTTATATTTAGTCCATAACCCGTTCTATTTATGAAGGCTCAAGAAAGAGGTTTTATTTAAGTGAATCCTATGGGCCAAATACCATATTTGTAAAAGAGGTATGGTAAATTAATAAAAATATAAATAAACAAGTGGTATGGTAAACAAATAAAACATTTTTTATATTTACTCCATAAATCACGTTATATTTACGAACACTCAAAAAATGCTTTATATTTAGGTGAAACCTATGGGCAAAATAATATGGGACAAATACCATGGACTAGATTGTTATTAATACCATGCAAAAAAAACATTATTAACCCTAATATTAGTATTAATAAAATAAAAATGGCACATGGTATTGACCCATGGTATTCACCAAAATGGCACATGGTATTGACCCATGGTATTCACCAAAATGGCACATGGTATTGACCCATGGTATTCACCTGGAATGTAGCCTATTTAAATGGGGGAATTAAACCAGCATAGATCCATCTTTACTCTGGATCTACTAACCCCCGAGAGGTATCAAATATCGTGATATGCAAACTAGCATAGAGTGAAAAAATATTTGATCCCTCTCGGGGCTTGGTGGATCAAGAGTAAAGATGGATGTTGTAATTTAATGTATGTTAAACATTTTAGCTTGGTTAAAATAAAAAATCAACTAATAACTATTTATTTTAATTTTTATAAATTACTAATAGTAATTTTTAAGCTCCAGGTTTATGATAGCCCATGGTATTGACCCATGGTAATACCAAGATTTTACCAGATTTTATAATTGAGTAAAATATTCGCCATGCCTGGTGAGAGATTCGCCAAAAAATTATATATACATATTATATTATTGATAAATTCGCCTTCCATTTTTCCTATATACCATGGAGATTCGCCCATTTATT
The DNA here is from genome assembly GCA_031772625.1 of Pinus tabuliformis. NCBI lineage: Eukaryota > Viridiplantae > Streptophyta > Pinopsida > Pinales > Pinaceae > Pinus > Pinus tabuliformis. Next base: position 988,957,194 of record CM062818.1, on the reverse strand, counting down.
ATACTTATAAATTTGGGGGGTTCTTAAAATTTTCCCTGACCAACACCACCTGGGGGAGCATCTTTCACACAATTTGGAGGAGTCCTAGCTTCTTTGCATGGGGTTCCCAAATTTTTTACCCTAAGGATCAAAGGAACAATGCAGGGGCATCGTGACTCTTTTCTAGTAGACAGTGGGGCCACCCACAATTTCATTTGATGCACAGATGGTTCAGAGGCGGGGTATCACTACAAAGGAGTTTGAGGGGTTTTCAGTCCTAGTGTCGGGGGATAGTACCATGCAGCATACCCGATATGTCCCCGCTTTGATAGTGACCATGGGGAACTACTTGATGACGAATCATTTCTTCGTGGTGGATGTACTAAACACCAATGTGGTGATGGGTGTCCAGTGGCTCTACTCCCTTGGGTGGGTCACTACGGATTGGAGGAAGTTGGAGATGAAGTTCACAGGGCCAGATGGCAAGTTAGTTGTTCTTTGGGGCATGCATTCATATCCTCCATAGACAGTTTAAGTGCATAGGATGGAGGCTAACTTGAGGCATGGAGACATAGCAATGGCGGTGGAGTGGAGGATTTCTGAGTCTGGGGACAACCCAAGCCACCACACCCCAACATACAGGCCATCTTGGATAGGTATCTGGTAGTGTTTAGGGACGTAACACCAAGGCAACCCCCTGACAGAGGATTTGAGCACACGATTGAGCTAGAGTTGGGGGTACAAGCGATTATTACCACTCCATATAGACATCCCAAGGCCTACATGAATGAGATTGAGCGAGCCATTCAGGAGTTACTAGCACTTGGGCATGTGAGGCCTAGCTCTAGCCCCTTCGCTTCATCAGTTGTTCTGGTGAAGAAGAAGGATGGGACATTGCGCATGTGCATAGATTACCGAGCACTCAACAAGAAGACCCTGAAGAACCGCTACCCCATTCCACGCATTGATGAGCTAATGGATGAGCTTAGAGGAGCCAAGTACTTCTCTGAGATAGACTTGCATTTGGGGTACCACCAAATTAGAGTGAGGGATCAGGACATCCTCAAGACGACCTTTAGATGCCACTATGGAAATTTTGAGTTCTTGGTTATGCCCTTCAGGCTGACCAACACACCTGCCACCTTCCAGTCCTGCATGAACCATGTGTTACGTGGGCAGTTGCAGAAATTTGTATTGGTATTCTTCGATGCCATTCTGATTTACAACGTGACCTGGGAGGAGCATCTACAACACTTGGAGGTGGCGTTATGCATTTTAGAGGAGCAACGGTTCCACGCCAAACTGTCCAAGTGCGAGTTTGGGTTGATAAAGATGCTCTAATGTGACTCAAAAGGTCACTAAGTTGAGGGGCTTCGTGGCATATGCACCTACTACAAGAATTTCGCGAAAAGCTTCTCACAATTGGCAACTCCTCTTACAAATCTAACCAAGAAGGGGGATTTTGCGTGGACAGATAGAGCACAATCAACGTTTGAGCACTTCAAGGAGGTGATGAGCAGTTGTCCAGTAGTAGCAATCCCAGATTTCACTCAGCGCTTCACCTTGGAGTGTGATGCATCAAGTGAAGGAGATGGCATAGTATTGTTGCAGGATGGCCACCCCATCGCTTTTGAGAGCTAGAGCTCCTTCTGCATTAGAGGTACACATTGGCCATTATGTATGCATTGGCCAAATTCTAACAGTACCTAGTGGGCAATAGATTTAAAGTGAAGACTAGCCACAACAGTCTTCACCATTTCATGGGCAGCAGGACTTCAATGACAGGCAACAGAGTTGGGTTAGCAAGATCCAGGACTATGATTTTGACATTTAGTATGTCAAGGAAAAGCACAATGTAGTAGCAGATGCATTAGCCAAGACGCCCGCGACACTTTCACTCATGAGCATTTGTCATGATTCGAAGACACAGTTTTTGGTAGAGTACTCCAAAGATCGACGGGTGTGTGATGTTTCGGAGGGTACACATGCTGATGAGTGTTACAAGGTGATGGTTGACATCATCTACTATAGAGGACGCATATTCTTGGTGTTGGGTTCACAGTTGAGGGAGAGGATTCTCCACGCAGCCCATGATTCCCTATTGTCAAGACACCAGGGGTTCTTGAAGATGTACAGGACAATCAGAGAGCGCTTCACCTAGAAGGGCCTCAAGGGAGATGTGTTGAGGTATGTGCAAGAGTGTGAGGCTTGTCAGAGGAACAACAGAGAGTTGACCCATCCAGTCGGGTTGTTGCAGCCACTTCCCATTCCTAAGGGGAAATGGGAAAGTATCTCTACAGATTTTATCATGGGGCTTCCTATGGTGTAGGGCAGAGATTGTATATATGTGGTGGTGGATCGGTTGATCAAATATGCACATTTCTTTGCTATTCTAGCCCGGTATTCTGCTTCCAGGTAGCGGAGCTGTTTTTCAGGGAGGTCTTCCGCTTACATGGTCTACCCAAGACCATAGTCAGTAACAGGGACACCTACTTCATGGGAGCATTCTAGCAAGAGTGTTTCCAGTTAGTGGGCACAAAGTTCACCCCCAGCACCAGTTACCACCCACAGACAGACGACCAAACTAAGAGGGTCAACAAATGGTTAGAGGGCTACCTACAGAACTATGTGACCAGGCAACAGAGAGCATGGATCCGGTGGTTGCATTTGGGCGAGTATTGCTACAACACCTCCCACCACATGTCCATTGGTATGTCACCTTTTCGTGACTTGTATGGTTATGATGCTTTATCTTTTGCTGACATTGTTTTTGGAGACAGTCGGGTCCCAAAGGCCAAAGATTGGATCCAAGAGATCCAAGATATCCTCAAGGCTCTCAAGGAAAAGCTGTTGACAACGCAAAATCAGTAGAAAGTGTATGCAAATAGACACAGGATTGAGAGCATTTTGAGAAGGGGGACATAACCTTCCTATGGCTACAACGACATAGACAGTCCATCCTAAAACATAAGGGGGTCGAGAAGCTATAATCTTGTTTTTATGGGCCATACTGGTTGATTAGGAAAGTTGAGGAGGTGCCTATGAGCTAGATCTTCCACCAGGAATCAAGATCCACAATGTTTTTCATGTCTTATGCCTCAAACAGCCGTAGAGTTACCTCCACTAAATAATGAGGGACATCTTGTGTTAGAGTCGGAGGCCATTTTGGAGACTAGAGAAAGGAAGTTGAGTAGCAGAACCATCAGAGAATACTTGGTACACTGGAGAAATTTATCGGATGAGGATGCTACTTGGGAGGGTGAACACATACTTCAGCATCCAGCACTGCAATTGCTTGGTGACAAACAACATTTGGGACGGGAGGACTGTGATGTTCCTTCCTAGAATAATTTCCCTGAATTTAATTTCACAATTTTGTCTATTATGGGACCCATGAAATTTTTGGACTAAGACTTGGTAGATGGAGGCCGAAAGCATTTTGTTAGTGGGAGGTGGAGGCCATACCCTCATTGAGTATGCACTTCCTTGGAGGGAAATTCGGGTTGCTAAGGTATTAGGTCAAAATTCTTGATGGAAGGGACCACATGGTGAAGGCAAATCAAAAATTATAAATAGAAGTGTCCTAACATCTATTGAAGTCTTTTGTCAATCTAACATTTCTCTTGTTGCTTGAGCTACTTGGTTGGGTAACGGTGTTCTTCAGCGCAAAGATTTCTAAGGGGAGAGCTCACCCTTTTTTTGGTGGACTACGAGTCCCCCCCTAGGAAGGTAAGATTGTGCCATATTGGAGGGAGATTTGTGGAGCTCAGGGTGCATCGAACAACCATTTCACTCAACAAATCTTGTGCTCCAGGAGGACGCAGTAGGGGATCATGTGCCACTTATTTTAGTTATCTTCTAGGTGGCATTGGTCGAGAAATTTTTTGCATAACTACTCCAACAAAAGACCAAGTTTGGTGAAGAGTTTTGGGGTCAAAGATTTTTGCATTGAGGTAGGTCGAATTCTTCTCACCCAAGGCCAGCGCAAGAGCTAGATTCTAGGCACACATGGGAGGTTGAGGAAAGGGGTTGGGGAGTTGGAATGTACTGAGAATTTGAGGAAGTCATCCGGTGATTAGAATTCAACACTTTTGGAGTGATTGGAGGGCTTCTTTAGTGCATTTCCAGAGAGGCCGTATTTTCCATCCAGTTTGAGGAGGATGTGGTACTTGGGGCCAATTTTCGAAGGTCAGAAATAGACCAAAATCTTTATGGGTTTGGTGGGTTTATTGAGAGGAGCCCTTTCATGTCTCATGCCTCAAACAACCATAGAGTTACCTCCACTCGATAATGATGGACATCTTGTGTTAGATCCAGATGCCATTTTGGAGACTAGAGAAAGGAAGTTGAGGAGCAGAACCATCAAAGAATACTTTGTACCCTGGAGAAATTTACCGGATGAGGATGCCACTTGGGAGGGTAAGCACATACTTCAGCATCCAGCACTGCATTTGCTTAGGGACAAACAACATTTGGGAGGGGAGGACTGTGATGTTCCTTCCTAGAATAATTTCACTGAATTTAATTTCACAGTTTTTTCTATTATGGGACCCACGAAATTTTTGGACTAAGACTTAGGAGATGGAGGCCAAAATCATTTTGTTAGTGGGAGGTGGAGGCCACACCCACATGGAGTACACAGTTCCTTGGATGGAAATTCGAGTTGCTAAGGTAAGAGGTCGAAATGGTTGATGGAGTGGCCCACATGGGGAAGGCAACTCAAAAATTTTAAATAGAAGGGTCCTAACAGCTATTGGAGTCTTTTGTCAATCTAACATTTTTTTGTTGCTCGAGCTACTTGGCTGGGTAACAGTGTTGTTCAGTGCAGAGATTTCCAAGGGGAGAGCTCACCATTTTTGCGGTGGACTATGAGTCCCCTGCTAGGAAGGTAAGATTGTGCCATATTGGAGGGAGATTTGTGGAGCTTAGGGTGCATCGAAGAGCCATTTCACTCAACAAATCTTGTGCTCCAGGAGGATGCAATAGGGGATCATGTGCCAGTTATTTCAGCTATCTTATGGGTGGAATTTGCCGGGAAAATTTTTGCATAGCTACTCCAACAGAAGACCAAGCTTGGTGAAGAGTTTTGGGGTCAGAGATTTCTGCATTGAGGAAGGTCGAATTCTTCTCATCCAATGCCGCGCAGGAGCCCAATTCTAGGCACATGTGAGAGGTTGAGGAAAGGGGTTGGGGAGTTGGATTGTACCGGGAATTTCAGGAAGTCATCCGGTGAGTAGAATTCAACACTTTTGGAGTGACTAGAGGGCTTCTTTAGTGCATTCCCAGATAGGTCGTATTTTCCATCCAGTTTGAGGAGGACATGGTACTTGGGGCCACAATTTTTGAAGGTTAGAAATAGACCAAAACCTTTATGGTTTTGGTGGGTTTATTGAGAGGAGCTCTCGGCTAATTTTGCAGAATTTTTTGAGTAGTGGAGGTGTGACTTTCAGCAGTTCTTTTCCAGCAAATAGTGCATCTCCTCTTAGGCAGCGCAGGGTATTTTTGAGGCAGCTGACTCTCTCATCAAGCCGTTGTATTCTCCAACCTGGGGCTTGTCTAGCTTGCCATTGAGGCAAGCCCACGTGCACTCCTTTCATATCCATTCTACTGTTGCTCCAAATTTATAATAAAATGGCTTAGTTGGATGTTGTTTTTTGGTGATCACATGAGTGTTTACTTATATTTCTGAATTTTTTGTATGCATTTCAGTTTTCAACTATTGCTTTGTTTATCATTGTTTTTCCTAATTACAAATATTACAATGACTCTATAAAAGTAGATTAGCTATTTTTTAAAGCAAAAAAACTCCAATTTTTATTGAGATTTTCATTAATGAACTAATTTTTAAAGCCAAAAAACATAAAACATTTATTCTATCAAAATGATATTTAATATAGTTAGTCGTAATTAATTTAGATTGATAATATATATTATGTTTATAATAAATTATAATTAATTATTAATATATATTTTTAATATACAATATTAATTAATTAACATTAAAATATCGAATACCACTATATATTATAACATTAATTCTAATAATTTTTTAAACTAGAATGAGGATTTTGTATTATATTCAATTATGCAAATACATCAAGAAGTACATATCTAAGTTGACGAAATTTAATACAAACCCCTCTAATCCAAAAGTACTACAACCTCATTTAGAGGATCACTATTTTGAACATCAAGAGGGATGGTTTTGTAGGTGTACACCTTACAAAAATGCCTTAGCAAAAAAAAAAAAAAATTAGAAAATCATTCCACCTTTGAATACTTGTATAGTCCTTTACCATTATAAACCTGCTATAGTCTTGAACAAGTAGTTCATTTAAGTCCAGACAATTGACATATTTTGGATTGCTTGAACTGCTAGTGTGATTCAAACTAAGAGTTAAACTATTGACCTATGCTTGAAGCTCCTCAATCTACATGCGCAACACATCCACTTCCTCTTCATTTTCAACTACTTTTTCTTTTACTCCTTGAAGATACCCATCTCCCAGGAAGTTGATGTAATGTGTTTGTGTTTTAATTTAAGAGTTAGAACATCCACTTCCTCGAACGCTGGGTTATTGACTTCTTATGGTTGCACACTATGATTAAACTGACGCTATGTCCAACAACAATAACTTTCACCAAGTAAAAAATACACCAATTCAAAATTCTGAATAATGTTATGAAAGCGACACAAAGCCCACAAAACTTGGCTTGAAAATCAGATAAGAGCCCTTAGGGTCTCTTATTGAACCTAATGAGCAAACCAACGAAAACACCCCACATTCGCCACAATCCTCAACCACCAAATTATCAGGCTGACTACTGGTCCATCAATCAAAAGTTTGCCCTGAATATCCAAAACCAACATGTAATCGGCTGGAACCTCATTGAATTCTTCACAATCTTGCTAATCAATTAGTAGGTTGGCAGTTGACTCACTTGATTGATAATTTTCCATGAACAAATATAACCACAAAAATCTCCCCAATTCAACCAAGGAACATCCTCAATTAATATATAGAGAACTATTCCATAATTCCAAATAGGCACAGGAGACTCTCTTTTCACCTATTTTTGAAGTTTTCCTCATTCCAAAGTACTATCTCCACACTATGTGCATGCAACTAAACATTTAAGTGATCAATTTTATAACTAACCTATACATTACTTGCTTGATTTTCAGTGAAGGGTCGCAATGGGATAATCCTAGGCCAACCCTTGGCATGAATCCTATATTTGAGAGACCACCGAGCAACATGACTCTTCACAATTATCCCTTGTTGGAGAATGATATTAGCCCACCTATGCCCGATCTGAAATGAAGGAACTTCGTAATTAGATGCCAAAGAAGGATTATCATCCCGAACTTCAAATTCATATATTAAGTGGATACAAGTGCTTGGCTTGTCTCCATGCTTATTAATCATTTGGGTTGCCACATTGCCCATAGGCCCCCCTATTTTTTATGTAACAACATGTTTTTTCTTCCATTCTTGATTTATCAAGAGAAATTGATTTAAGTGATCAATTTTATAACTAACCTATGCATTACTTGTGCCACAAAGAGGACGTCTCCATAGAGAAATAAAGCTTTTCATCTCACTGTCATTGTAGTAGCATGAGCCGAGGTTGAAGGGAAACTTTGTTTCTTGATTTCTGGTGAAGGGTGGCAATGGGATAATCTTGGGCCAACCCTTTGCATGAATCCTACATCTGAGAGATCACCGAACAACATTACTCTTCACAATTATCCCTTGCTAGAGAATGATATTAGCCCACTTGTGTCTGACCTGAAAAGAAGGGAACTCCATACTTAAATGCCAAAGAAGGATTATCATCCCAAACTGCAAATTCATATATTAAGAGGGATATAAGTGCTTGGCTTGTCTCCATGCTTATTAATCATTTGGTTGCCACATTGCCCATATGCCCCCCTATTTTTTATGTAACAAAATGTTTTTTTGTTCCATTCTTGATTTATCAAGAGATATTGATTTCAAGTTAAATTAGGGGATTAAGAAGGCCTAAAAAGCCCATTTACTCTCAACTCCCCCAACCCCAATTTACAACCTTCATTCGCTAAATAATCGGCCTCTCTATTCAAGTCATGAAGAACATGAAAATATGCTATTGAAGGATTGTTTCTGTCATTTTCTTATTCTTTTCATAAGGACCTCTAAAGATTTCTCCTTTGGGTTGGACCCCTTGACCAAAA